>JAQIXR010000200.1:0-40719 GCA_034700825.1 Quadroppia sp. Gr-Ori-00064 | reverse complement strand
AGGAATTAGGTATAGATTGCTAACAGCAAATTTGGTTCCGTTCCCGGTTGACGTAGACCTAAACTTATGTCAGTGTAATAAGCACTTAAATGGCTATAAAATTGACGAATAAAACAATAATAGAGAAAATAAAATAAAAACTCAATTATTGAATGAAAAAACTCATAATTCATACAAAAAACCTAAAATATTTTCATTGAATATCTCCAGAAATGTGTTTTGAAAATCAATTTAAATCATTAGATATTAATGTAATTGAAATTATTATTAATAACTGCGAAAAAAATGAGATTTTTGTGAATTATTTGAGAATAAAATTAATATTTTTGAAATAATTATTAATAATCACTGCTTTTGATCGAAAAACATCAGATTTTTTGGGGATTTATTTGAGAATAGAATTAATATTTGACTTAAAGTTATTAAGACTTGAAATGACTTTTCAAACAATTTACGAAACTTCGGAAATGTCGTGAAATTCACGATATCTCCCGCGGCCGATACGGGTCATGAATTGGGGGCCAAAGAGGACGCCGAGAACTCCCAGAGCTATACATAGTGGACAAATCACAAGGAATACTACCCAACCGTTTACTGAAAAAAATATAATTATTTTTAAATACAATTCAATAAAAAACTAATGATTTGTAGACTCACCTCCGGAGTAGACATAGACAGGTGGCGGTGGAGAAGGAGTGGGCCCGGGATGAGTGCCATTACATCCGTACTCATCGCTGAAATCTCCGCAATCATTAATACCATTGCATTGAAATTGAGTTAAAAGACATCGCTTAGAATTAGCGCACATTCGCTCACAGACTATAAGTATAAGTGAAGTGAAAAACAATTCAAAGAAAGTGTTCTTTCAATGAAATACCCGTTTGGTTGAAAACAATGGTCAATGAGTTGTTCTTTTTGGGTTCAGTAATGCTATAGACAATTATGACTGCATTCGTGGAACTGTTCTTCACATTAGATGTATTGAAATAATCGAAATCGAGTTTAATTCCATCTCTTAATGACTTCGAGTCATATATTTGGAGATTCTTAGCGTTGAAGTCATTGTTGGAAAGGATCTCAAACTTCAACAAATTCATTGTTGATGTCTTGTTTGGATTCTTTGTGTTAACCGTCCAAATGCATTGGGAGATGCCTTCCATCGAGGAAGGGGTCGATATGGTCGCCATTTTATCGGAAACCACTTCTACATCGTATCCACAGTTAACTATCGACATATTAGCCCTAAATCCCCGGCCACTGAATGGCTGTTTAGTGCTGTCTATCGAATGAGAGGTGAGTCTTAAGAATTCAGGCAAAGAAGTCATGAGATCAGGAACTTGAGATAAGTCGCCGTCATCTGTGATGTCCTTCGACATGGCTTTGCTTTTCACTGAAATCACATGACTGGGACTGAGATCTAAATCAGTGAATGTGATCAAAGCCATTGTTCTGTTGTCTTCACACTTGAAGTTCCACAAATGATCGCTTCCTATGGGATAATAGTTGGGATAACTGGACATTTCGATCACTTTCTTCTGATCTTTAGGATCAAGTGATATCAAATCAATGGTCAGGTCGTGATCGACGTATAGTAGAGAAGCGCCGATCAATTTTGAGCCATCGATTGATGTCTTATCGCATGGATTGTTTCTCTTGATGTAAAGGACATACGTCTCGTTCGAGTCCAAAACCAGATCCGGGAATGTCATCGATGTGTACGGCCCTGAAGTATAATCATTTGGTCAGCACTTGAGCTAAAAATCAAACTCTTATTTGCCTTTAAGTGTCAAAACAGACGACGTCTTCGTCCCCAAGCGCTCAATCATTAGCTCCGAGTCTTTCGTCAAATTCATGTGTGAAAATTGGACAACGAATGTCCCGTTTGAGTCCTCCCGCACAGGTATGAGCCAAGAGCACAACGCATTGCAACCACTGATCGTATAGGTTGTGGACATTCCCACAGCCGATGCATAACATCCAGTACTGACTTTAGTTATATTGAGTTGCAATTTGTCGACCAATTGATTGAAAACTAATTTCAATTGATTCGTATTCGAGGCCATGATATCGGGCGGGTATGTGCCGGAGCGCAGGTCGAGCAATGACTTACTGTCGCGGGTATTGGCGTCATAAATGGACAGTAAGTGTCCATTTCCGGGTAATACTTGGTTTTGGTCAAAATCCAGAGCCAACTGATGGTCCAAATCGGTTTCAAATGTGAAAATCAGCGGTAATTGAGGTTTCGTTTGACTATTCACTTCAATACTCGCATAACTGTCCACCCAATTACTACCCCCTGATTGTCGAAAATAAACAAAAATTATTATTTATCGATCAAACGAATGGTCAAACCTTGAGATTGAGACCAAATCTTCAAATTGTTAGTGATATTAGTCTTTCTGTTGACCACTTGAGGCGATTCAAAGAGAATCCAAAGTTTGTTCTCTTTTGAGAAAAGATATAAATTTTTCCAATAAATGGCTAAGAATTGGGACTCAATTATAGCCAATGTCTTGTTGTCTCGTGACATCCCGTCCCTAACAGTGATCGAATCGCCGGTATTGAGGAACTCATATTTAGTTAAGTCTAGTAATAGCTTTGCTTTTGTGTTATTGTGTTCAAAGACATTAAGACACCGATAGCTCGAGAGTGTCTTCAATGCATTCTCATCGGGAAGACCGACATTCAGTGAGCTGGTTGTGTCCAAATCGGTCCATGAGTTGTATGAAGAGCACAGGGAGTCAACCAACTCATAGTCGAATAGTATTCCATTGCCTTTTGTCTTAAAGCCATTGATTTTGACATTGATTTGCGATTCTTTCGACAGAAGAAACTCTGGTTTTATGGCATTAAAAGTGGTAGTGTTTGAGTATTTCTCGACTCCATCAAAACTAACTGTCCCTTTGGTGTCCAGATTGAATGTCTCCAAATTGAGAACCACTTTCTTTGAGATATCTTTTGCTTTGAAAATGATATTGAAAGCTGTAGTTATGTCCAGACTCTTATCACTATAAGCAAACATAAAACGTCCGGTGCTTCCAATGTAAAAAGTAGTCGAGGGGTCATCAAACTTATAGCCGACATCCCATTTGCGGACCAGTTTGTCGCCACTGAACGACACCTTAACCCTAACTTTTGTTTGAGACACTACTATAACCCCTGGCCATAAGAAGCCTTTGGATTGATATAAAATGGTTTTGTTGTCGTCTTTGGTGATAATGATTGAATCATTGGATCCAATGACCAATTCCTCGACATCCAAATGGATGAGTAAATCCGTCGTTCCGTTTGTGTCGATAACCCATTCGCATGTCTTTGACGCAAACTGATCCGGATTTATCTTCATCTTAAGACTACCATTCTTTGTCTTCAGCACCGGTGCCTCTTTGATTGGATCGCAATCTTATGTGAAAAACAATATTATTTATAGATTTTTTCGTTCATTAAATGCTTTGAAATGTGTTTTGAATGCGATTTCACATAACGTTATAATACATAACAAACAACAAAATCATTAATCAATACATTTGTATGAAATTAATGGCAACTCATTATCGATTGAAAGCCTTATTGTATGAGAAGTTATAATCAAAATTAAATACATTATATGTTTTGAAAGTCATTTAAAACAATGAAAATAATTAAAAACTATTTATAATAAACACAAAAATGCAATTATGTTAAGACATACCGGTGTTGTCTTCGGCTCCCTTTCCATTGATTTTAACAATTAAAACACTAATTGTTATCAACAAAACTGTTGACAACTTTATCATAATTGACGAGAAATAGATATTATTAAATAAAAGACAATTAAATCCAAACAATAATCAAATGAAAGCCAAACGAATCGTCACTTTAATCGCACTTTTATTGTCTCTTTAAACGCCTTAAAGTAAGGGTAAACATATGTCCACTTCTGTAGACAATGTCATCCATGCCTTCAATGCCTCCAATGCTTTCAAGTCTACAAAAGTTTATGATAAACTGAACGTAATATCAGTTTATATTCAATATAAACGTAAAACAATTTTATATAAAACTTATGAATAAATATTATATTCATTTGAATCAAATGAAAACTATTTCTAATTAATTGTTTTGAATATTTGTGTTTAAAATATCTATTCAATGAGTTCGTTGAATATCATATAACTGAAAGATAATTACATTTAAAAAATATTTATAAAATGTATTAATGTTTGAATGAGTGGTGAAAAAAGTTTTCATAGTCTCGAAGGGATTGAATGATTGGTTAAAAACATTACTTATGTAATCTCAAGCCTTGAGAAACCTTGATTAGTTAAACTTAGTTAAACCTTGGTTAGTTTGCAGTAAAACATTTGAATCATATTTTGTATAACATTGGATCAAATGTTTGTAATTCTAATAATAATAAACAAATTTTATTAAATACTTTTCACCTTTTCTTTATATGACAATCGAATGTAACCTTTGATTTGAATTTATAAGACATAAAAGACCCGGAATATAGTTTTGCACAACTTTTATACATAATTATTTGAGAAAAATTATAATCAATTAATAAATGAAAAACATTTGAATTTTAGTGAAAAACAAACTAATTATTGATTTTGTAATTTAAATTAAACTCAAATCACTGTCCATTTCATGTGAATTGCCCTCAATTTCAGTCATGTATTGTCTCTCAAACCATACAACTCTTTGTCAGGTATTGTCCAACTTATAAGAGATGTCGGACAAGAGATGTGATTTCTTGTCTGAATTAGGTTCAGATCAGTTGACGGTTGCAATGGGTTTGACCGCAACAGTCGATAACCGAAAGAGTTTTTGTTTTATTAATGACACCAAACAGTGATTGAGTGCTCTTTCGGTCATTCAAATGAATGATAAAATTTTTATATTTTAAAAGTCATGAATGAATTGACAATACTTTCGATCAAATAAAAAAACAATTATTTTATGTTTTTTTTATTACCTTTTTTTTGATATAACATTAAAACGAAAACATTATTTGAATGTAAAATGACTTTCAAATGATATATTTTTTCCATAGTTTTTCACATTCTTTTGTTTTTAAATTCTTTGCATAAGTTTTGGTTTTGGCAACACTTTTGTCACTGAACTCATAATAGGGTGAAATCACTTCTTCGTCCTTAATATAATACTTTGGCCACACTTTGTTCTCTTGAGCTAAAGGTTGTCTAAGAAATAAAAATAAATGTCAGCAAAAAATAAGCACTGATTGAACACAACTGACCCATAGTTAGCGAAATGACCAAAAGTTTTCATTAGATTTATTGAAACATTTCGTTCTTCGTCACTATAGGCGTCGGCGTTGACGAACGGGTCGCCAAAGAGCATGAATGAGTCTGTTCCGTGACAGGCGCCCATCCAGTCAGCACAGGGCACGGCTGTGTCGCCCACTTTGCGGGTCCAGTAATAGTGATATACATTGACTTTTTGGGAATCGCTTTTGAATAACATCTTCGCGAATAAAATCGTCGGACAAGTGATGTAAAAGTCACCCAAAGCTGTTCCCAGTGTTCGCCGGTATGTGTTGCTGTCACTCGAGGGCAGGGAAGAGATGTATGTTTTGGCGACTTTTTCGCCGTCAATATATTTATTGGAAATCAATTGTTTCGTCAATTTCTTCATCTCTTCGAACGCTTCCTCGCGTGACATGTCTTTGGGATTAGTTATGGAATACTTCTCCATATCAACCATTGGCAACATATACCCGCCCTCGTCGTTCGTGTGGCCAATCATGATATTGACATTATGTTTGTGGTCGCCGTTGGCCAACATTGTCATCGGGTGTTCCGGAAGGAATGTGTCGCCGAATACCACCTGAGGTGTGAATTCTTCCATCTCTTTGTTGTCCATTTGCGACGATTGGGATAACTTTAAGAGAGTTTTTCCCAATTCCTTCGCGTCTTTCATCCGAAGACACGGAAGAATGTTCTCATGAAAGTTGCGTCCATTCCCACAACCGGCTTCTTTGGCCGCTTTCAACCATTTCTTCTTCGATTCTTCAGGTTTTTCACCGATGATATAATTAAGAGCTGATCCGGAGATCATTACAGCGTTTTGGTATAGTTTTCGACTTATGGGTGACAACAGATGAACGCCTACAGAGAAAGCGCCGGCATTTTCGCCAACTATTGTGATCTTTTTGGGGTCGCCGCCAAAGTATGCTATGTTATCGATGACCCATTCGAGTGCCAGCGCCTGATCCCAAAGGCCGACATTACCTGAGTTTCCATTAATTAGTATAAATCGAATCAAATAAAGTTATGGTTCAATACCCGGCGCCTCATCTGTTCCCATATATAAGAATCCAAAGATATCTAAACGATAATTGATGGTAACGACGACGACATCGGAGTTTGCGGCCAACACTTCCCCGTTATATATCTCACGACTGGCCGAGTCTGATATATAAGCGCCGCCATGAATCCAAAACAGCACTGGCCGGAGAGGTTGGTCTTCGGGTTCGTTGTCGCCCTTCGGTGACCATACATTGAGATAAAGACAGTCTTCGCTAACAGTCTTATTGATGACAATCTCTTTGAACATATCATTTTGATAACAGGCCGGTTGGAAAGCCGTCGCCTTCACAGCCTTCTGGCGCTCGGCTATTGGCAGAGGCTTTTTGAACCGAAGTTCACCGATCGGGGGCTGAGCGTAAGGTATGCCCAAAAATGTGTTCACTTGTCTGCCATCGACTGAATTGACTGAACCCTCAAAAGTGGTTGACTTTACGACAACATTGACCTGTTTTGAGGACTCGATTGAAACGCATAACAAAACAAATGCAAAAACTTTTTCTATTGAAACCATGTCTACAATAAGTGTTTAACTGTTGTATAAACTGATGGATAATTGGGTTAAATATGAGATGAGTTTATAATAAATGTGTTCAATGAATGCTCGCAATCGTGTGGAAAGACATGAGTTTTAAGGATTTGGATCACTGGCCGACTCAACCAATAGGACGAATACACGTCTGAGGGTCGGAATGGGTTTTTAGACGAAAAACTTTAAGTAATTATAATAATTTTTGTATTGATTTCTGTGATGTCTAAGTGAAGGCACAGTAATAGCGGCTCATTATTATTCACTTTTTATAGTCAAACTTCAGGTGCAAAGCATTTTTCACACCTGAATGATAGCATAATTAGTTTTTCTAATGGTTTTTTGCACTTGAATTCTGTGTACAAAATTTTTTAGACTTTTAATCAATTTTTTAATCAAATTCACTGACAATTCATTAGAAAAAAGTTAACAAAACTTATGTTTAACAAAAAATTTAAATTAATAGAAATTTTTAATTATTTAATAATAAAATGAAAATAAATTTCAATAAATCTTTAGTGACTTAAGCGGTTCCGGAAATGTATGTCAACTCAGACAAATCGGTCAATATTTGCGCGAAACGCATGTCGTCGTCGGGAAAGGTCTGTCTCTCGTAGTTAGACAATAGTTTGAGCACATAATCCCTGAGCTTAGTAGTCATCGTTGGCTGTGTGAATGACGACTGGCCAAGAAGTAGACTGTAGGCGACGGCCAATGATATCTCGATTATGTTTAACTGCATTTCCATTACTGTCTGCGCGAATGCAAACAACGGCTTCAGGCGTTCATTACTTCTCCTGTGAAGACCATATTTACCGCTGACGACAATCACATTCATCTCCTCATCGCTGTTGGAATACATGTTTGAGAACCACCAACAGCTCCGGAGGATCAGCGCATTCAAGCTATTGGTGCCGTTTTCGTCGATTTCGTGTTTGGGAAGCCTTGCCAGAAGTTCACATCTCTGTACGAATGAAGCGATTTCTTTGGTATATTGTCTGTACTTCTGCTGAACCGTTTGATTGCTGTCGAACTGAAGTAAAATGACATCATTTTCATCCATAATCATCGGATGTCCGATAAGTGTTGCCTTAAATGCTTCCACAATTGCTTTGATGTCCGGATTATCCGAATAGTTGTCCTGCAAGTGATCCCGTTTGGGTGCTATCGATTGAAGACAAGTCCTTCGAGGGCTTTGATATAATTGTTTGAATTGGTTCCGGGTGTTCAACATAAACGGCCTTCGATGTCGGTTAGGGTTATTGTATTGATACCATTTGATCGGATTTTGTCTGATTTTCACTGAACGGCGAAATCCATGGTTTCGGTTCATAACCAAACTATTCATCTCTTTTGTGCTCATTATTTGAGATCTCAAGACATACAGACAATCACTTTTCAGTGATTGAAATGACTGATCGAAACCTTGTGTAAAGTTTTATTGAATCCCTTTTGTTTGGGACTTTCCCTTTGATTTGCACTATTAGTTTCAACGTTGTATTCATAGGCACATGAATTCAGGTCCAAATCGTTTCATATTTATTCAAAAATTATTTCTACTATTTTTAGCGCATATTATAATAGTATTAATAATTAATTTATTGAAATATTATATGACTTATAAGAAGTTCATTATATTTACGAATTTGTGATAATATTAACAAATGTTAATTAAAATCGTTTTGACGTCAAATATAAGAATAAAAAGTTTTATAAGAAATAAGTGATAGAAAAGTGAATTATTTTTAAGTTTATATTTTAATAAATTCAATGTTTAGTTTATAAACATTAGGGGAGGAAAACATGTCATAAATATGGTTTTCCATCGAAATGACATTCAATACATTGGTTTCACTATTAGTGATAGCGTCGGCTATCAGTGCCAAAGGTGTTTTCACAACGACTTCAACCATTGAATCCAATAGTAATTCTTGAATAAAGTGAACGCTTTTATTCATTGAGATATTCTGTTGTTTAGTTGTCGACACCTCTTCTCAAGAATCAAATGAGAAGGGTATCGAAGAGTCGCAACATTCCACCGAAGTCAAGAATCTGCTATCGGCTGAAGGAAGCACACCATCGACTGATGAAAGTACACCACAAGTGAAGACAATGGCATACATTGGAGACATAATACATGACTATGACATCAATTGGTCGGAACCGAACTCAACAGAACCACCAAATATGGAACCATTGGCCACATTGGTGGACGAAAACGGAAATGAAGATATGGGTGAAAAGGGAAGTGAGGATAAAATTCTGAAATCAATGAGCATTAGTAAGAACCACACGTCCAAAGCGAAGGATCAAATCAGAGGTAGTTTTAGTTTAACCAAAGCATTGAATGTAATAAAAAGTGTTATTTTTTTCACATTTGTTTGCGTTTAAAATAAGGAAAGAAAACGAATGAAATGATTAAGAAAATTGAGAAAAAGAGGAGAAAACGATTCAAACGCTTAAAGCATTTGATATCACGTTTAGTTAAAGGGAATTACACTGAAAAACAGTTAGACTTCTGTCTCGCATACTATCCCGACTCTGGCTTCTGGTGTGAGGGAACGGTAGGAAAACTCAATGTTAGATATTATTATGATAGAGAGGGCCAGACCTGTGAATGTTTTCTATATTATGGATGTTTAGGTAATCTAAACAATTTTGAGACCCTTGAAGGGTGTCAAAAGTTGTGTCGCGTATTTGGTCTCAAAACTGAATATAAAACCGACAAACGATTCAAACGATGGCGTCATTTGGTCTCAAATGATAACAAATGTCAAATCAATCCATAAAATGATGTTTTATTACAAATAATTTACAAATATTTCGATTGAAAATCATTTTTTGAAATCATTTTGAAATAAAATATTTTTCATATAAAAAATAAAAGATTTTTTATAGCAATAAATAATATAAAATAATTTGAAAAAATGAACACAAATTCAATTCAAACATATTATTGAATGGCTTTCAATGTCTTCATTGACAACAGTTGTGTTCGGAAACAGAATTGTCTTAATCTTATCCTTCCATCTGTTCTGATGACATCCGTCCCAATAGACTTGTCCACAACTGTTGCAAATGAGGAACTCATCCACTCTTTCGAAGACACTGATGTGAAAACCGTCGAATTTGATGACAGTGCCGGAACTGGTGGTCGAGGGCTTTGTTTTGTACAACTTTTTCATCAAATCATTTGATTGTATCTCAAATGCATTGCAATTGCATTTCGGACACCGAGTGAAGAGGTCTTCGAGAGTGACTCTGATGTTATATCTTTGCAAAACTGCTTCCATTTGTTCATAAGCGGAACAGTTATTGTTGACTCTATAGCACATTCCGTCGGACAGTCGACTTTTGAACATCTCATAGGGCGCCCCACATGTCAACAGTACCCTTCGTTGGTCCAGTGCTATCCGGGCCGCCTTATGATGGTTGTCATGACTGTCCAATATCTCCACATCTGCGCCACATATGCGTAGATATCGTCCCAAACCTTAAGTTCATAACAAAAAATCAATTAAAACCCCTTAAAATATCCGTTTTCTATTGATCCAAACCCTGAAGCATAGTATCACAAACGGCCCGAAACTCTTTGACTACTTTCATCGGGAATTGAATTCCTGGTTCTCTATCACTACTGTCCAGTTTAGGCATTTTATTAACTCTTTTAGGCTTTCCTTTCATATAATTGTCGATAAACTCATTGAAATCGTAATCGTTTTCAACGAAAAGTTGTTTCAATTTATTGAATATCTCTATCAAACAAAACGAATCCAAAGCCGCGTATTTGAACTGTTCCTCTCGTAGTGGTCTTCGATCCCAATCAGAAAACGTTTCCGATTTGTCCAATGGTTTACCGAATAGTATGAACACAACTTTGGACAGTCCTTTCACGTCTCTCCTTCGAGCCTCGGCTATAACGGACACGTCGATTAGGTTCGAGTATTCACTCAAAACATAGTCAAAAATCGTCGACAAATCCAAAACATTTTGTGGTTTGACATTTGTTTCGATATTAATAGAGGTCTTAATTAACGACAAGTCGTTATGAATACCAAAACCCAGTTTTAGTATAGACTTTGAGTTCAAAATGTTGTCCACGAAATGAGTCCATAGACTGGAATGTCTTAAGTTCAAGACGTCGATGATATGACACGAATCCTCTGATGAGATCTGCAATGTCGACAGCTTTGGTGTAACAACACTACCGGTGCCGAAAATGGGTGGCCATTCGCCGTCTATTCCTATTATCTGAGATCCCTGACATCAAATCGATTAGTTCTTTGTCTAAAAATCATATCAACAAAGAATTGATGATTACTTCTATTGTTTGGTCGATAAATGTCCTGAATTTGGTCTCTTTGTTGACCCAAACGATGTCATCTAAAATGGATAACTTGAGGCCATAATAGCCATCCTTAAGGGTGTCTTCGGCCCAATCGTCCGATGAATTACTGCAATGAATGACAATATTTTAAATGAATTCAAAAGTATTTCCAATGAATTGAATACTTGTGTTCCGTTTGTGAGACTTTAGTCATGGTTTGTATACAATAAGGTCTTCTCTTAACAGGAATTCCGAAACTGTCGGCCCATTTGAACGCCTCATTGAGATCACCATAACTGACAATCATATGAATCACTTCCTCCTGAAGTGGTTTAGAATTACCGACAGCACTGGTAAGCATTTCCCTCCACGAGCCGTCAGACAGACCGCCCTTTCATTGGATAGAAACAAATGAGTTATTATTAGAAAAATATATCAATCAATGAATCAATTGATGGCAAACTTCGATATATTTCTTGAAGAGAAGATATTTTAACTGTTTTTCACTTCTTCTGCCAATAATGTGAGGACAGGCGTTCTCATCGATGTTGTGCTGCTTCAGTAGTCGGACCACCAGTTTCTCCAACATCTTTGGGTTCATTTTGTCGATTCGCGCCTCCGGTATATGACTGGCCACCGATAAACCATAGTTTCGGTCAACAAAGCATTTGTCCAAAAACCTAATGAATTGAAAGCCGTGTGTCTTCTCATTGCCGCGGATGTAGTCATCGACAACCGTTAGCTTATCCTAAGATTCAAAGGCATAACAAATGGTCAAACGAGTGACGGATCGACTCATTGAGTGTCTGAATGATTGGTTCAGACCTGAAACAGAAGCGGAACCAGAATTTGTTGGACATCGAAATCATCGGTCAATTCAAACTTAATCACAATAAGAGACGCGTCGAAGAACTTGTTTTCGGACAACATTTTGTGGACGATTTCCAGTATCTGTTCCCTTCTGATGGTCTTCAGGTGAAACACGTCCACAATGATGTCAATCCATGTCTTGTTCTTCTTCTTAATGGCCAAATGGAGTGCATTCGTGCGAACCGTTTGTGTCAACAGACGTGCCATCAGTTGTGAGCTGTTGTCACGACTTGTCACGAATTGATCCAACTGTTGGATCACTATATATGGAAGAGATGTCTTAACACCGCTTTGTTTGCTGTAATTCATGGATATGTGGCTCAAAAGTGTCAACACATCCGAATAGACGTCTTTGGATGCGCTCAAGAAGTCATTCAATTGGTCCACATGTGAGCCGTCCTGTCGTTGGAACGACAGATTCAGACGCCGTCCGAACGCCTCGAACTGACCGGCCATTAGGTCTGGTCTCGTCTTCTGAATGACATTCAATGAAATAATAATTTATTACAACTTTTAATAATGTTTTCAATGAATGAAAAACTCATTCAAAGTCTCAAACGTTTTGTTACCCAAAAGATGGCAATCAATGAGAGAATGCTTTCAATGCAAACAGATTTGAATTGCATTTTGTGTACAATATATGCAATGGTTTTGTGGAGACTTTCAGTGCAAACAAGTCTTTATTGTCAACAGAAATGTCTATCAAAACACAAAACGTAATAATGTTTTCATTTGAAAAACACTTTCAAAACGTTTTTCTCAAACTGTCATTCAATTGATGTTTGTTTTGATGTTTTATTTGTTTTTTAAACTTTTAATTCACTTTTAATTCATTTTTAATTCACTTTTGTTTTACAATTAATTATGAATTCGTTTCGAAAATATCTGACACAAAGTCTTGTCGAAGGAGAGGAACAGCTGATGGAAATCGACCACAACTTCACCGAAAGATATTTGTCTGACTTCCCATCGATTGACAGACAGACCGTTGATGTGCTGATAGACAATGGCTATGAGAACAGGGATTCGTTGCTGGCGTTGGACATCAATGTGGATCTGCCACTAATACCGGTGCTCAATATGGGACAGAAGTCACTGTTGAGGAAAGCGTTGATTCAATTGCATGAATGCCATGACTTCGAGACCAAAGTCAACGACATTAAAGGCAACGACTCGTTCGAAGCCGTTGTCAACACTTCCAGTGGTCTTAATGCTTACAAATCAGAAGATTCGCCGAAACGATGGCCGAAGAAAAGGAAGAATAATGACTCGGAACCGATATATGTGTCCACACATGCAGTCAAAGAGGAATCGAGTTCTGATAGCAGCCATGAGGCCATGGAAGAGACCTCCAGAAGAGGCACTTCCAGGCGCTCATCCAATTGGACGGGACGTACGACACGAAATGGAAAGACCAATAGTCCAGTCGTTACATATGTGCCGACGCCTACAGATCTCCAGTTCACCAAAGGTTGTCCACCGAATAGACGGATCTCGACATTGACTCCAACGGAAACAAAGGCTAAGACACCAAACGTGAGGACCAGTCGTCTGTCAACGCCGCCACAGCCGAAGACCGAGAGCCCAAAGACCAGATATGTTCCGACGCCCACAGAGATAGAGGTTAGGGAACGGTTGGCACTGAAGAGATCGCAGACAAAGCCGAAAAGGGGTACAAAACGTCAATTTTAGTGATTATTTTCGATCGCATTTAATTGCATTGATTTTGATTTAAGGGTTTTATTTGAATTAATATAAATATTCAAAAATAAACACAAAGTTATGTCAAAAGCAATTCATAATTCATTAAATGTAATGTCAATAAAGTTTTGTTTGATTCCTATGTCTTAATCATATTTGATGTTTAGATACGAAAAGAATATTTTCATTGATTTGTAAATCCCTACAATTTTGCTGATAATCGCAAACATTATCACTGAAAAGCACTGATAGGTCTGTTCTGTATATGACATGACTATTAAGGCCACGAAAAACACGTTCTTTGCGTCACTCAATCCACAGGTCTTTCGTCTGACGATTAAATCAATTTCGAGAACATTATTATAATTATCGTTAAGACTATTGAGAAAAATATTACAAACTTTTTTGCGGAAAAGCCATTGAAAACCAGTTTTGAATTCAGTTTGTTATCATTTGGAGAACACAAGGAAAGTCTCATTCAATTGTGTTTTGCTTTTTGTTGAATACTTTCAAAGTTTTTATATAAGTTGTTATCGAATAATTAAGTGTAATCTGAGGTAATGACCAGCGATAAAGTGGAGGTCAATGGTTGGCCGGTATGGTATGAAAAGTATGGAAACGGACCTGAGATACTGCTGCTCATACCCGGCGCTATCGGTCTGTGAATATAAAAAGTTTTTCAATGATTTTTTTGTTGTTAAAACCTTTGATTGTAAACTTCAGGCACCGGTAAGACTGACTTCCAGCCTCAATTGGAAGGTCCGCATGCATTTGACCAGGAGAAGTACACCCTGATAGCCATTGAGCTACCCGGGTGGGGCAGATCGAGACCACCACAGAGAAGATATGATAAAACTGTTTACTTGAATGACGCGATTTGTGCCTTAAAGCTCATGGATGTAAATATGTCTAAATATATCACAATTATATTGAATCGGTTTTCAGTACAAACTCTCATTGTTTTCAGACCCTGGGCTACAAGAGCTACTCAGTGATCGGTTGGTCTGACGGCGCAAAAGTGGGTCTAATAATGTGTATGAAAACCCAAACCAAAATCAAATGTCTCGTCAGTGAGTGATCGCAAAGACTTACTATTTTTTGAAGCGATTGTCGAAAATTGAAAATAATATTGAATTTTGTCCAAAAGTAATGTCAATATTCATCAAAGCCAACACTCAGACCGTGGCCCCAACGCTGGCCACACACAACACCTATACCTGGCCTCAGGAGATGCGTCAAAACTATCTGAAAGTGTATACGGAAGAGGAAATGCAACTCTTATGGGACGGTTATATCGATTTTTGCAAGAAGTTCGTCAATCACTTCCCAAACGGCTATTGGACTAATGATTTGCAATGCATTCGATGTCCAGTTCTTATATTTCACGGCGATATGGTTTGGACAGTCGTTTCCATTCGATATAATATAATCTTATCATTGAATCAATTTTAAGGACCCCTTGGTATCAGTGGAACACCCCTTACACGTGGAGAAGAACATACCGTACTCTCAAATACATCGCTTTCCCAGAGGTGGTCATAATGTCCATCACAAATATCCGGGTGAATTCAAGCGAATAACCGAACAGTTCTTCAAAGATAGCGATAGTTATCATTGAAAATGGATTTCAAATTATATTCAAATTATATTAAAATTATATTCAATATAAAAATGTTTGATTTATTGATATTTTTGTGTTTTTTGATTATTTTATTAAATTTTTAAATCAATGAATAATTTCTTGCAAATAAATTTCGCTTTAATTGAGAGGTTTTTTGTTTGAAAAATTAATTTTTATTAATGTCTTACGATATGTAAATTAATTGAAAAGTGAAGGCTTTGAGGGTTTAGTCATTTAATAGCAATGGTTGTAAAAAAGGGGATAAAAATTAATAAAACCATTAACAAGATTGTGTTGGTATATGCAAGGGGCAATCCATACCTGGCCTTCATTCATGTTCATTGAATATATTTTATTTTTATTTCGCTAAACAACTAGTTTTTCGCCAAACGACTGGTTTTAAGCTCTGGTTAGAGGAAAGTTGTGTTCAGAAAATCACTTCCAGTTTTATGAGTAGTTTATTGCAATGTTATGTCATTTGCATCAAAACTGACCTAAAAATCGTTTTCATTAATAAGTTTTGAAATAATAAACAAAAATCAAAAAACAATTCATTTGAAAAACGTTAACCAAAATGAACAGTCATTTTGCAGAAGTGAACGGTTGGAAAGTATGGTACGAAAAGTATGGTTCGGGCCCTTTGCCTATGCTCTTAATGCCCGGAGCGTTAGGTATGTGCTTATACTTCGGCTCCAAATATTGTTAATAAAATATTTCACTGAATTAAAGGAACCGGAAAAACTGACTTTTTAGAACAGTTAGAAGGAGACGATGCCTTTGACCAGGAACAGTTCACTATAATCGCTGTGGAAGCACCTGGATGGGGTCGATGCAGTCCCCCTGCCAGGCCTTATGGCAGTGATGTCTATGACAATGACGTCGAGTGTTTCTACCAATTAATGAAGGTTTGAATTGAGTTATTGTTTAGAAAAGCAGACATTCCTTAACGATAATGTGTTAGCACTTGGGTTACGACAAGTTCTATGTCGTCGGCTGGTCTGACGGTGCCATCGTTGGCATGTGGATGGCCTGCAAATACCCCGAGTCCATCATAAAGATGGCAATCCATGGAATCCTTGTGTTTCTATACCCGAAGACATTGTCTGTCCTCAAGTCGACCCGCAATGTCGAGGGTTGGGGTCAGGAAAAACTGGACCAATATTTGAGAGCATATAATAGCAAAGAGACGCTCCAAAAGCTATGGGACAGACACTTGCGATACTGTGATTACTTTAATTCATACTTTCCTCACGACTGCAATGCAAGTAATTACAAGAAAATAGAGTTCCCGTTACTTGTAATGCATGGCGATAGGGTATGTGCCGCCAATACACCTGAGCTGTAGTTATTTAAATGTTGATTATGATTACAAAGGACCCAATCAGCACAATAGAGCACCCGCAGTATGTGCTCAAGAATGTCAAACATGCAAAGTTTTACCGCTTCTCCAACGGTCACCACGACTTACACCAGAGATATCCGGCCTCTTATAGGAAAGTCGTCGAAGACTTTCTCCTAAACGATAATAATAATAACAATTATAATAATTAAAAATATTTCGATTTTTTTCAAATATAACATAACTTTAAAAAAATATTTCCTCAAAACGTAATGTAATTATGAATTGAAAGTAAAGTAAAACAAAGTTTAAATTTGTTGTTGTTTTTGGTTTGAAATAAAAGTTCATTCGTTTGAATAGAGTTTATTATATTCAGGAAGTTTTGCATTCAATGTATTACTCAATCAATTGATTGCAGTGCAAATGACATGACCAAGGTCGATTCATTCGCCAGACATACAATCGTTTCCTATTTATCGTTGATATTCGTAATTATTCCAAAAAGTAATCGTTTGTCATAAATGTCTCATCGAATACCTGTGCCCTCGTCTACAGCCATATCACTTTGAGAGCACCGGTTGTCGTCTAATCACCGAAGATAAGCAGTGTTGAGTCGGGGCAGTACTTGGGAGTGAGACCACCTGGGAATACCCGATGCCATAGACTTTTGGTTCATTTCATAATTATCGCTAATATTAATAATAAAATTGTTTTTAAATAATTTTTTCAACGATATTATGAAATGATTACAAATATTATATATAATTAAAATTAATTAAATTCTAAATATTTATATATTTGTAATCATTTTTATGTCAAACAATGAATTAATAGAAAAAAAAGTTATTTTAAAACGAAATCAGATGTAATACCTAATAAATAAACCTTGATCACTTATTATGCATAGATTTGAATCAATTTATTGAATGCAATAATGAGTGAAAAACAAAATTTAGTTTAAAATAATTTCAATAATATTTCGAAAGCATTTTTTCGGCCAATTCTTTGAATTTTGTCGGAAATCTGAGATGAAAGTCATGTCCAGCCGTTGGGAACACCAATAGTTGTGAGCGTCTAATGTTTTTCTGTAAATGTTGACTCTGTTGGACACTAGTTGTCTGATCCTAATTGACAATTAATTCTTCAATTCTTTGAATGATTTGACAATAAATTCAAACCTTTTCTCCAAAAATGATAAGAACCGGACATTTAATCAAATGGTATTTGTCTTTAAACATATCATAACTGAAGTAAGTGTTGAATTGATTCATAAATCGGATGAATTTTGACCACAACTCTTGTATTCGTTCTTCGCTTTCATAACTTCTCAAATACAGGTCTACCTTCTGTTGACCCCAACCATTGATATCAATGGTGTCGTTAATAAATTTAATAGAAGACTCCGATCCATAATAACTGACTCCCATCACAACCAATGCCTTAATTGTTTCCGAATATCTAATAGACATATTAAATGCAGTCTTCGCGCCGTCAGACCACCCGATGATCGAGAAGTGGTCGAAACCCAAGTGCTAAGCATTTTGAAAAAAATGATTCAAAAATACTTAACTATAAGTCAGTTCCCAAACCTTCATGAGCTCATAGAAACACTCGGTGTCTTTGTTATAGACATTGCTGCCATACTTTCTTGCGGGTGGTGTGGATCTGCCCCATCCCGGTGACTCCACAACAATTATAGTGAAAATCTCTTGGTCGAGGGCATCGTCACCACATAGTTGTGGCCAGTAATCCGATTTTGCCGTTCCTTTGATGGCAATCATTGAATGAAATTTTTGAAAATCTCAACTAATTTCCTACAAACCGATGGCTCCGGGAATCATAAGAATAGGTTTGGGACCAAAACCGAACTTTTCATAGCATATGGAATAACCGTTTATAGCAAACACTGAATGATTTTCAGACATAATTCAAGAATTTATTCGTATATTATATTATAAATCGTTTTGATTTATAAATACAAAAAAGTGATTTAAATTCGCTTTTATATGAGAAACGAAAATAAGATTTCATTAAAAATCTTTATTTCAATCCTATCATTAAAATTACATTAAAACAACATTACTTAATATCATTATTTTTAAACTTTTTCATCAATTAATGTATAATATATTAAAAATTTTGTAAATGATTTTCTTTTTATAAAAATTCATTCATTAAATAAAACACTAATTATTGAGAGAAATGTTTATATTTTTTTATAACAAATCATAAATAATATTACATTTAATAAAATTTAAATCAATTAACAATCATTTAATCAATGATAACAAGAATTTTCAACCAATGATTAAAACAAATTCAATTTTTTTGCGAAAAAATAATTGTTAAAAAAACCTTAAATCAAACAATGAGTGAATATTGAAAGAAATATATCCATTAAAACCTATTCACTTTCATTTCGAATAATCATTAGACTGATAGGAAGACCCGGGGCTTAGAAGGAAGTATTATATTTTGTATGTGAAATGAATGTCACGAAAGAAAAAATAAAAATAATTTTTATTATTTATTTTTTATGATATTAATATTGTTTGAAAAGAGTTTAATTCATAGCTATAGTCAACAAAAAAATTATATTAATTTAAAATTCAATTCAATAAAAATTTCGTTCAAAAGACAAATGTCTGAAATGTGAATCACTTTATTGTCAGACATTGTAATCATTGTTAACATTTTGAAAGCAATTTTTCGGTCAATTCTTTGAATTTTGTCGGAAACCTGAGATGAAAATCATGTCCGGCCGAAGGAAATGTGAACAGTTGTGAGCGTCTGATGTTTTTACGTAAATGTTCGCACTGTTGGATATCTGATATCTGGTCCTAATATCGATAAAGTTTTTAATAATCTTTGTTTTAATACTTATTCAAACCTTTTCTCCGAAAATGATAAGAACCGGACATTTAATCAAATGGTATTTGTCTTTAAACATATCGTTAGTGAAATACTGGTCCAAAAACTCAACAGATCTGACATATTTAGTCCACAGGTCTTGGATCTGTTCGTGTGTTTCATAGCTTCGTAGATATAAATCAATTTTCTGTTGACCCCAACAATGGATGTCAACCGTTGTCTTCAAGAATTTTATGGCTGTTTGAGTGCTTCTAATGAAGACACCCATCACTAGAAGACCTACAACTGTTTCGGGGTATTTAATGGACATATCAATGGCAGTCTTCGCGCCGTCAGACCACCCGATGATCGAGAAGTGGTCGTAACCCAAGTGCTAAACATTTTCGTATAAGTCATTGAGATTTCAATAAAGAATCCAAACCTTCATTAGTTTATAGAAGCCCTCGGAGTCGTTGGCATAGACTTTGCTGCCATACTTTCGAGCGGGTGGTGTAGACCTGCCCCATCCCGGGGCCTCCACAACAATTATTGTGAAAATCTCTTCGTCGAGGGCATCGTCACCACACAGTTGTGGCCAATAATCTGATTTTGCGGTTCCTTTGATAACAATAATTGTTTGAAACGTTTAAGTCATTAATAGATATGACAAACCAATAGCTCCGGGAATCATGAGTAGAGGCTTAGGACCGCTGCCGAACTTGTCGTAGTGGACGGACCAGCCGTTTGTCTCAAACTTTGTACACAAATCCTCGGTTTCAGACATTTTTCACAAAAAAGTTATGTAAAAATCATTCATAAGATTTAGTAATACTTGAGACAAACGCTAATCACTTATGAAAAGCAAAAGTGAAATGAGTTTTCATTTTATATAACGAACAGAAAATGGTTTTGTGTTAAACAAAATACTGTTATTCGTTTCAATCCTATCATTAAGTTATCATTAATTCAAATATTCTTTTTTAATGCAAAACAACATTATTTCAAACTTTCTATTCATTATTCAAAAATAATTTCAATTTCCTAACCAGTGTCAGGGTGGGACCGTATCAGTTATCAGAAGTGGGTCGAATGCCAGGGATATTATTACTGATGTCAGTTATGAGAGTTTAATATCATATTTTAAATTATATCATTTTTGGATAAATTTCGCGATTTTTAATTGCGCCCTCTTTGGAGTTAGGTATAGGCATGTTGATGTGGAAAGCTCTTACTACTACCCCTTATCTCGGAAAATTATTTGCTTTTGTATTTACTATTTCCAGGACGCTAGGGGGCGCTGAAACACAACTGCGCAGCTCTAGCACATTTATAACTTAATGCGCATGCGTATCTCTATGTATGTTTTGAGGTACATAAATTGAATATATATGGTCAAAGTTCAACTCAATTATCTCTTACTGTTCTCGAGAAAATTCAATTTTAGTTTTGCACTTTGAAAAATCACTGAAGCGCCCCCTGAAGTGAAAATAACACAATATTTATTCCATACTATCCACTAGAGCTCCCTCTATAGGCTCAAGAAGTAAGAACTATATAAGTCCATTTTTGGCCGAGATATAAGCGATTATGTGATTCGGGTAATTCTAAAAAGTCGGAAAATTGCCATTTTGGGGGTATTGTTATGAGTTGCAGTAAATGCCCGGCGGCTCTTCAGAGAGGGCCTACGGCCCTCTCTTTAGCGCCCCTGTCTCCATTGCATTATCACTTGCCATTCAGCAGATATTATTTTTAAAGAATATTTTAGTTTTCTCGGGTTTTGACCCCTTTGTACATTATCAACCGGGTCACTTTATCATACATTCATATTCTACTTTTCCATATTACATATGAATCAGAGGTCGAAAATTTGGAAGATCAAAATTTATCTTCCTCTCACAATGAATTATAGATAACTGATACGGGTAACTAAAAAACTTGTTTCACAGACGTTTCCTATCAGTTAAATTACAACAAACTCCCGGAGCTGTTGTCAATTATGACTGATATTTGACTTATTGTAAATTGAGGCGAATTTTATTATTTTCACCTAATTTTCATAAGTCTTAAAGATATAAGAAATAAAATAATATTATAATTCATATCAAATAAAATGTTTTAATGATTTGGTTTTTATAATGAAATCAACTTTTAATTTATATTTAAATTATTTTATTATTATTTTATTTTCCCTTTTTATAAAAAAGACAAAGTTTTTGATTATTATTTTAATCCAAGGTCTGACCAAAATTATTACCTGAGTCTCTAATGGTTTAAAATTATTGTATTTTTTATATAAATAAATCATTTGATGATATAATCGTTATTTAAAGAATTTCTTATTATTTTAATTAAAAATAAAATTTTTACAATATTTGAAAAATGAATTAATTTGTATTTAATATCTCGAAAGCATTTTTTCGGCCAATTCTTTGAATTTTGTCGGAAACTTGAGATGAAAGTCATGTCCAGCCGTTGGGAACACCAATAGTTGTGAGCGTCTAATGTTTTTCTGTAAATGTTGACTCTGTTGGACATCAGTTGTCTGATCCTAATTCACAATTAATTCTTCAATTCTTTAAATGATTTGACAATAAATTCAAACCTTTTCTCCGAAAATGATAAGAACCGGACATTTAATCAAATGGTATTTGTCTTTAAACATATCATAATTGAAGTAAGTGTTGAAGTGATCCAGAGATCGGATGAATTTTGTCCACAACTCTTGTATTCGTTCTTCGCTTTCATAACTTCTCAAATACAGGTCTACCTTTTGTTGTCCCCAACCGTTGATATCAATGGTGTCGTTTATGAACTTATTTGCAGGTTTTGAAACATAATAACTGACTCCCAATACAAGCAATGACTTAATCGCTTCCGAATATTTGATGCTCATATTTAGTGCAGTCTTCGCGCCGTCAGACCACCCGATGATCGAGAAGTAGTCATAACCCAAGTGCTAATCATTTCGACAATTGTTTCAAAATTATTGAACAATTAATTTCAATAAACAATCCAAACCTTCATTAGTTTATAGAAACTCTCGGAGTCGTTGTCGTAGACTTTGCTGCCATACTTTCGTGCGGATGGTGTAGACCTGCCCCATCCCGGTGCTTCCACAACAATTATAGTGAAAATCTCTTGGTCGATGGCATCGTCACCACACAGTTGTGGCCAGTAATCCGATTTTGCCGTTCCTTTGATGGCAATCATTGAATGAAATTTTTGAAAATCTAAACTAATTTTCGACAAACCGATAGCTCCGGGAATCATAAGAATAGGTTTGGGACCAAAACCGTACTTTTCATAGCATATGGAATAACCGTTTATAGCAAATACTGAATGATTTTCAGACATAATTCAAGAAATTATTCGTATATTATATTATAAAACGTTTTGATTTAAGAACACAAAAAGTGATTTAAATTCGCTTTTATATGAGAAACGAAAATCAAATTTCATTAAAAATTTTCATTTCAATCCTATCATTAAAATCACATCAAAACAACATTACTCCAAATCATTATTTTTTAAACTTTTTCAACAATTCACGTATAATACAAAAAATTGATTTAAAAACTTATTGTAATAGCAAAATGACCATGCTAATATTAGCATTAGATTTTGTCATTTACAGTCGTTTTCACTTTTTCTCATTATATGAGAGAAATGAATAGAGTTTTCACTAAACGAAACGAAAGCAAATAATGACAATAAATACAAAACTTTACGATATTCTGAACTGACTAAAAGGCTTTGAAATATAGCTTTTATATCGTTTCACACATTTATAATCCGATTAATCAGCGCAAAGAGGGCTACACTTTCAGGGGATAAGACTTTTATTTTTCAAAAATCTTTTCAATTTATACTTTAATTACATAAAAGTTTTTCTTATTTACAAATAATTTTTGTAATTAAATATTAATCATAACATGTCTTAAAACAAAAAACGATTTGTTTTTGTTGTAATTGTATTAATCAATCAATAGTTTTCTTTAACGGAAGTAAGAAAGCATTTGATTATTTCGTTTCACAGTATTTGAATATATTATTATTATTTGAAATTCAATGTAATATTGAACTCAATTTTCATATAAGATTTTTGTTTAAAAAGGTCTAAAAAAATATAAAGTTTTTTCATTTCATATTTCATCTAATGGTTTGAAATTGAAATAAATTTATGTAAAAAATTATAGAATTTTATTAAAAAATTGAAATTTTAATTAATATTTTGAAAGCATTTTTTCGGCCAATTCTTTGAATTTTGTCGGAAACATGAGATGAAAGTCATGTCCGGCCGAAGGAAATGTCAGAAGTTGTGAACGTCTGATGTTTTTGCGCAAATGTTCGCTCTGTTGGACATCAGTTGTCGGGTCCTTAAAGTGGATCACAAATTACTCAATTAATTCTACAATAAATTCAAACCTTTTCTCCAAAAATGATAAGAACCGGACATTTAATCAAATGATATTTGTCTTTAAACATATCATAATTGAAGTAAGTGTTGAATTGATTCATAAATCGTATGAATTTTGACCACAACTCTTGTATTCGTTCTTCGCTTTCATAACATTTCAAATACATGTCTATCTTCTGCTGTTCCCAATCGTTGACATCCATGTTGTTATTCATGCATTTGATACAAGACTTCGATATATAATAACTGACTCCACTCACAACCAATGCTGTAATTGATTCCGAATATTTGATACTCATATTTAGTGCAGTCTTCGCGCCGTCAGACCACCCGATGACCGAGAAGTGGTCGAAACCCAAGTGCTAATCATTTTTTTGAGATTATGGATGACATTAACTTTGAGTTAATCCAAACCTTCATTAATCCATAGAAACACTCGGAGTCGTTGTTGTGGACATTGCTGTTGTATTTTCGAGCGGGTGGTCCAGACCGTCCCCATCCCGGTGCTTCCACTACAATTAAAGTGAACATTTTCGGATTGAGTGCATCCTCACCAAAGAGTTGTGGCCAAAAATCCGATCTTACAGTGCCTTAACAAAAGTAATTGATCGGTAAGTTTGAAAGTGTCGGACCTATTGCTAACACACCGATACCGCCCGGAATCATGAGAACAGGTTTGGGTCCAAAACCGAACTTCTCATAACATAATGGATAACCGTTTATATGATATACTGAAGAAAAAGATTCATTTTCTGTCATTTCTTTTAATAAAACAAAACAAATATTATATAAAATATTAAAATTATTGAGTCTTTGAAGACGTTTTGAATTATAATTCAGAAATAGTTTTAAATAAGTATTTATATAATAATAAAATTATTTTTTATAACTAATGAATGCATTCAAACTCATCATTAAATACCATTATTTCCAAACATTCTTTGTATAAGTCTTTCAATTATTTCTCTGACAATGATTTTATCCAATTATTACTCGACAATGAATTTGACAATAGTTTTATGAGATAATAATTATCTCAATTAAATGTTTGCAATCATTAATAGTTTGCTATAATTGAAACTACAATTAATTATTCAAATATTGTATTCAAATGTCTTATAAAATATTTTTATTACTCAAATATTTCAATATTTTCAAAGTTTTTGTTAAAATATCAAAAAATATTTCTAATAAAACGAATTCAATACTCAATTCATTTTATATAATTTTATTTGCGATTTGAGTACAAAATAGCCCTTCCTAGTAATAAATTGATCTTGGACAATTTTCATTAGCATTTTCCAAATAGTTTTTCCACAAGTAGTTTGAATTTCGTCGGAAATCTCTGATGAAAGTCATGTCCAGCGGAAGGTATAGTCAATAGTTGTGAACGAGTTATACTTTTGCGCAAACAATCACTTTGTTTGGCGTCTGTTATCTGATCCTAATATTAGACAACTCTTTATAACATTATTTTATTGTTTTCAATAATTTCAAACCTTTTCTCCGAAAATGATAAGAACCGGACATTTAATCAAATGATATTTGTCTTTAAACATATCGTCACCGAAATAGAGGTTATGGTATTCAATGAAACGGAGATATTTTGTCCACAACTCTTGTATTCGTTCTTCGCTTTCATAACTTCTCAAATATAAGTCAATCTTCGATTGTCCCCAACTTTTGATATCAAGGGTTGAGAGAAGAAATTTGATGACATTCAATGTGCCACTAATGTTGGCGCCTATTACTATCAGCCCCTTAATAGAATCAGCATATCTTATACTCATATTTAATGCAGTCTTCGCGCCGTCAGACCACCCGATGACCGAGAAGTGGTCGAAACTCAAGTGCTAATCATTTTGATAAAAATGAATCAAAAATACGTAACTATAAGACAGTTCCCAAACCTTCATGAGCTCATAGAAACACTCGGCGTCGTTGTTATAGACATTGCTGCCATACTTTCGAGCAGGTGGTGTAGACCTACCCCATCCCGGTGCTTCCACTACTATCATTGTAAACATGTTTTGGTCGATCGCATCCTCACCCCAGAGTTGTGGCCAATAGTCTGATTTCGCGGTGCCTTAAAAGCAATAACCAATGATTGGTTTGAATATTGAAATCCATTTCTGACAAACCGATAGCTCCGGGAATCATAAGAATAGGTTTGGGACCAAAACCGAACTTTTCATAGCATAAGGAATAACCGTTTATAGGGAACACTGAATATGAAGACTCGCTTTCAGTCATATTATTAACGTTTGAGTCAATACTATAGCAATAATTAGAGTGAAATACGTTTACAATAATTAAATGATTACAACTTCAGTCAAACAGTGCTACAAATTATGGTCTTCTCTGAAAACACTTTTAAAGGACTTTCAGTCAAAAAATTCTCATTTTATAACATTTTTTATTTTTGAAACTTTTGAAAATGAAATAAAATTTAAATAGTTATGAAAAATATAATTAATTCTAATTTCCTTTTATATTATAATTACTTTTCTATTATTTAGAAATATTTCGTCAATTCTTTTGACAGAAAGTAATTCAAAACCTATTTATGTTTTCATCAATCAATTTGAATAATGTTTTTATAATTTCAATATTTTAGTTATTAGTGTTTTGTTTAAAAATTACTTTTATTTCAATTTAATATTTATTTTAAATGAAATGAATTTTTCTCTTATATTAAGACAAATAAAAAACAAATTCACATTAAAATGAATTTAAAATTCATGTGAATTATGAAATTCATTACAACATACGTTACACTTAAATCTTGATGACATCGATGTAAACCATTTCTCTTTTTATACATTTTTTGAGTCATTTTATTTTCATTACTTTTGCATTCATTTCGATATCAAAAATATATCAATATTTGAAAAGCAATTGAATTTTGAATATTTCAAAAGTTTATAAATATTTTACTGTTTGTCATAAATGTCTCATCGAATACCTGTGCCCTCGTCTACAGCCATATCACTTTGAGAGCACCGGTTGTCGTCTGATCACCGAAGATAAGCAGTGTTGAGTCGGGGCAGTACTTGGGAGGAAGACCACCTGGGAATACCCGATGCCATAGACTTTTGGTTTATTAGATATGGCTTTCGTTTCCTAATTATCGCTAATATTAATTAAATTGTTTTTATATAATTTTTTCAACGATATTATGAAATGATTATAAAATTAATTAAATTCTAAATATTTATATATTTGTAATCATTTTTATGTCAATCAAAGTTATTTTGAAACGAAATCAGATGTAATACCTAATAAATAAACCTTGATCACTTATTATGCATAGATTTGTATCAATTCATTGAATGAAATAATGAGTAAAAAACAAAATTTAGTTTAAAATATTTTCATTAATATTTCGAAAACATTTTTTCGGCCAATTCTTTGAATTTTGTCGGAAACTTGAGATGAAAGTCATGTCCAGCCGTTGGGAACACCAATAGTTGTGAGCGTCTAATGTTTTTCTGTAAATGTTGACTCTGTTGGACATCAGTTGTCTGGTCCTAATTGACAATCAATTCTTCAATTCTTTAAATGATTTGAAAATAAATTCAAACCTTTTCTCCAAAAATGATAAGAACCGGACATTTAATCAAATGGTATTTGTCTTTAAACATATCATAACTGAAGTAAGTGTTGATGTTATGTATAGATCGGCTGAATTTTGTCCACAACTCTTGTATTCGTTCTTCGCTTTCATAACTTCTCAAATATAAGTCAATCTTCTTTTGTCCCCAACTTTTGATATCAATGGTATTGTTATTAAATTTAAAACAATTCTCTGATTCATAATAACTGAGTCCAATCACTACCATTGCTGTAATTGATTCCGAATATTTGATACTCATATTTAGTGCAGTCTTTGCGCCGTCAGACCACCCGATGACCGAGAAGTGGTCGAAACCCAAGTGCTAAACATTTTGATAAAAATAATTCAAAAATACTTAACTATAAGAGAGTTCCCAAACCTTCATGAGCTCATAGAAACACTCGGCGTCGTTGTTATAGACATTGTTGTCATACTTTCGAGCGGGTGGTGTAGACCTTCCCCATCCCGGTGCTTCCACTACTATCATTGTAAACATGCTTTGGTCGATGGCATCTTCACCACACAGTTGTGGCCAATAATCCGATCTTACAGTGCCTTAACAAAAGTAATTGATCGGTAAGTTTGAAAGTGTCGAACCTATTGCTAACACACCGATACCGCCCGGAATCATGAGAACAGGTTTGGGTCCGAAACCGAACTTCTCATAACATAATGGATAACCGTTTATATGATATACTGAACAAAACGATTCATTTTCTGTCATTTCTTTTAATAAAACAAAACAAATATTTATATAAAATATTGAAATTTATTGAGTCTTTGATTTATGAATACAAAAAAGTGATTTAAATTCGCTTTTATATGAGAAACGAAAATCAAATTTCATTAAAAATTTTCATTTCAATCCTATCATTAAAATTACATTAAAACAACATTACTTAATATCATTATTTTTCAAATTTTTTCATCAATTAATGTATAATATATGAAAAATTTGATTTTTTTATAAAAATCTTTTCATTAATAAAACCTTAATTATTGTTAGAAAATTTTCAGTCAAACAAAAAATAAATTCATTTTAAAATGAATTTAATATTCATATGAATTGTGAAATACATTACAACATACGTTACACTTAAATCTTGATGACATCGATGTAAACCTTTTCTCTTTTTTATACATTTTTTGAGTGATTTTATTTTCATTACTTTTGCATTCGTTTCGATATCAAAAAATATATCAATATTTGAAAAGCAATTGTATTTTGAATATTTCAAAAGTTTATAAATATTTTACTTTTTGTCATAAATGTCTCATCGAATACCTGTGCCCTCGTCTACAGCCATATCACTTTGAGAGCACCGGTTGTCGTCTGATCACCGAAGTTAAGCAGTGTTGAGTCGGGTAAGTATTTGGGAGGAAGACCACCTGGGAATACCCAATGCCGTAGACTTTTATTGCAAGTGTGAATACTATACTATTTATAGATTTTTATAATTTTAATTATTATTGATATTTGTAATCATTTCATAATATTTTTGAAAAAGTTTATTTAAAAACAATTTAATTATTATTAATTTTAGCGATAATTATGAAATGAATGCCATATCTAATGAACCAAAAGTCTGTGGCATCGGGTATTCCCTGGTGGTCTCCCTCACAAATACTGCCCCGACTCAACACTGTTTAACTTCGGTGATCAGACGACAACCGGTGCTCTCGAAGTGATATGGCTGTAGACGAGGGCACAGGTATTCGATGAGACATTTATGACAAACGATTAATGTTTGGAATAATTACGAATATCAACAATAAATAGGAAACGATTGCATGTCTGGCGAATGAGTCGACCTTGATCATGTCATATACACTGCTGTCAATTGATTGAATAATACATTGAATGCAAAACTTCTTGAAATACATAATTAAAACCAAAATTATTATAAATGTCTTTTTAGATGTTTATCCATTGTCTCCAACTTTCATTCAATACTTCCATCTCTTCTGTAATATCTAACGAAAACTTTCTTTTTATATAATTCATATAATCATAAATGCATTCAATTTAACAAAAAATCATTTTTATATATAAAATCAAAAACTAAAACAAAAACAAGTTTTCAAATAATTGGACGAATTTTTGTTAAGTTTTCCTACAATTTCATTGGTCTCAAAAATAAGATTTTAAATAAGATATTCAAATGTATTATTGAAATATATTATGACATAAAATAAATCGATTATATCTTCATTCACTTCAATGCCTGTCTTTCAAGAAATTTTAGTAGACTTTAAACAACATTTCATTTGAATTTGTCCTATAATTCTGTTAATGAAGTTGTCATTCAATATATAATTTTAAAACAAATTGTAAAAATTCACACAAAAAGCTCTTCGAGGAGTGTCTGGTAATAGTCTACCCTAGTTTTGGTAAATATTGAACTTATCTTTCATTTAATTTTATTCACAATTTTTATATTTAATTTTTGATCACTATTTGTATGAGTTATTTATGAAACAATTTTACAATATTTTGACCTATTATTTGAATTCTTAAATAAACTTCAATTCTTTCAAAATTATAATTCAATATAAAATTAGGAAATATTTCATAAATGTATTCAAAATCAAGCAATTAATCAAATATTGTATTCATCAAAAGTGGTTTAAAATAATTATATTACAATTGTTTAGCAATGTTTGAAATCAATGAAAAATTGAATTTATTAATAGTGTCTTTAATGAGAAAAATTATTAAATCATTTTTCATTCAAATCTCTATTGTATTTGAAGTCAATTGTTATAAAAGTCTTTTCAATGTTTATATAAAAGAATAAAAATTTCATTTCTTATGTCTCAATACAACCAATGTCTTCAATAGTGTCTCATATGATTGAATGACATTCAATATGAGTGAAACACAATCAATGAGTTCCTACTTTCAAGTCAATGGTTATCCCATTTGGTATGAAATATTTGGCACCGGATCTAAACCAGTGCTTATGATTCCGGGGGCAATTGGTATGGCTTTGATTGAAATAAATATATATTTGTTATGAATATATTTGCAAATAAGGCACCGGAAGGACAGACTTTTGGCCACAATTATATGGTGAGGAATGTTTGGATATGACCAAGTTCACATTTATAGCTGTGGAAGCACCGGGATGGGGAAGGTCGAGACCTCCTGCCAGAAAATTCTGTAAAGACCACTATTATGTGGACGCCGAGTGCTATCACGAAGTAATGACGGTATGAATTGAATTGAAATCAATTGTAAATATAATTTCGTTTTTGAGTTATTGTTTGAATAAATTCAACAGAATTTGGGTTACAATAAGTATTCAATAATAGGTTGGTCTGACGGCGCAAAAGTGGCACTCCTTATGGCTATCGAATATAGACAATCGATTGAGTCTGTAGTAGTGACCGCACTGTCCACATATATCCCCGAAAGTTCGGCCAGATTTTTCATGACCACAAAAAACATCGAAGAATGGAGTGAAGAGAAGATCGGATGCTATCTAAGAAGCTATGAAACGAAGGCTGAAATACAGGAGTTGTGGACAAAGTTTGTCAAATACATCGAGTATTACAATCAATACTATCCTCAAGACATCTATAAAGACAAATACCATCTGATTAAATGTCCTCTTCTTGTACTCCATGGCGATAGGGTATGTGTGCTGTCAATGCAATTTCAATACCATTCCAACGATTGCAAACATTTTGCAAATAATGAATTGTTGTCTTATATTGTAATTAAGGACCAGATGATAGACATCGGACAGCCCTCTAATGTCTGTAAGCGTGTAAAAAACGCAACACTCCATCGATTTCCTGCCGGAGGACACGATCTGCACCTGAAATATACGACAACCTTCAAGAAACTGGCGGAACAACACCTACTATTAAGTTGATGATTGAAATTGAGGACAATAGCAATGACCAGATCTGATGGAAATGAGGAAATATACCATTAAAATAATCTACTTTTCCTAACATATAACTGATATTATACTAAATAACTCAACGGTTATTATTCGGGAAATTCCGAATTCCATCGGCTCTGGGAATGACATAAAAAGTGATACAAAAATTTAAAAGTTTTATCACTTTATCAGACATTTAATAATAGCTTAAACTTATTAATGAAATAATTGTTCGAAAATCAATTAATGATTAAAAAAAATAGTTTTGTTTAGTTTTCATTGAATTTGAACACATTTTTAATCGATTGAATAAATGATAAATAATTTGTTGTTTTTTGTTTAGAGATTAAAATCTATAAAATTTTATCTCAAAATCACTTGAAATGAAGGCTTGTTTTGAGGCAAAAATATGTGTTTGACTGAATTTGAGATAAAATCACTCATTAATATGTTTTCTCTTTGAGACAATCTTACGATAAAAAATTTAAATAGAATAACTGACCCGGGATTACAACAATAAATATTGTTGATAGATGACCAAGAGTCTATTGAAATGCTTGACCTTTTCTACTATTGATTTATATGCAATTTATTAATGAAAAACATTTTTTGAAATCATTAATAATATAAGAAATTATTGATTAAAAAGTATTCAATTTTTCATCAAAAAAGTGTTGACTTCAGATGAAGTGATTCACAAAATATTTTAATTTTCATCACATTTAATGAATATTCAAAAATCAAATTTCATTTTGAATTAATTTTGAATTTTTTTTAATAATTTATATATTTTTGTAAATAATTTTTTGTTGTAATTTGTATTAAAAATACTTTTATTGTTTTCACATAAAATGACATAAAAATAAATGAAAGAATTAAGACTAGAAGGACCTGAAGGTTAGCTATTATTAGAGAGGGCTTACTAATCGAAGGACAGACCAAAACTACTGTATAGGATATTAATAAAACCCTATTTATATGACTGTCCTTTTCAATCAAATCAACATTTTTTTTTGAATTCAAAATTATATTTAATTCCAAAAAATGTTTGAATAAAATAATGTGTGAAACAAAATGTGAAAGTTTTCTCAAACACATCAATGGTTGGCCCGTTTGGTGTGAAAAGATTGGTTGTGGGCCTAAACCTCTGCTTATGATACCGGGAGCTATAGGTATGTGCCTTAGTTTTGAACACATTGTTATTGACATCGTTGTTAAGGGACGGGAAGGACTGATTTTTGGCCACAACTAGAAGGTGAAGATGCGCTCGACTTACAAGAGTTCACAATTATAGCTGTAGAAGCACCGGGATGGGGCAGGTCTCGGCCACCAGTGCGCAAATACAACGCCAACATGTATTATAACGATGTCCAGTGCCTTCACGAACTAATGAGGGTTTGATTTGCACTTCAAATACCAAAAAATTATTCAAATGAATTCCAATAGAGTTTAGGGTTTGAAAAGTATTCAATAATCGGTTGGTCTTATGGCGCAAAAGTGGCACTTCTTATGGCTATCAGATATTCACAATCAATACAGTCATTGGTTTTGATTTCAATATCCACTCATATCACAGAAAGTGCTTTAAAATTCATACAAAAGACAAAGAATGTCCAAAATTGGGGTAAAGACAAAATCGATTGCTATTTGAGAAGCTATGAAACAAAAGATGAAATTCAAGAATTGTGGACAAAATTCTCAAAATTTCTTGAATATCATAACCAATACTTTCCAGAAGACATCAATCATAATAAATATCATTTGATTGAATGTCCGGTTCTTGTACTACACGGCGAAAGGGTATGAGTTATGGCTTTAATATTCATTAAGTGTTTTATTCATGAATTGTTTAATTCATAAAATTAGGACCAAATGATTGATAGCTCACAACCATTGCATGTCTGCAAACACATCACAAACTCGAAACTCCATCGATTCCCTACCGGTGCTCACGATATACACTTGAAATATCCCATTGCATTCAAAAGACTGGCTGAAGAACACCTATTGAATGATCGAATGCAAGCATAAGATAACATTTTTTGGCAACAAATATTTCAACAAATATTGAGAAATATATTTCAAAATCATTTGATTTAAATCAAAGATAAGTTAAACTAATCTTAAATTAAATCGCAAATTAAAACTCAAATATTTTACAAAACATTTATTTTTTTTCAAACAGAGAGTAAAGAAGTTTTGATTCATATTTTACTTAATATTAAACTCAAATTCAATGAAAAATTTAATGTAAACTAAATTAATTGTTATTATATTTTTTGAACACAATTCCTGACATTATTTAAAAATTTTATTTTTATTTCAAATAAAAGTCATTTCAAATAATGACAATTAAAGTGAAATCATAGGAGGCTTTGAATGGATGGATAGCATTGAATAAAAACAAAACTGGTTTTCCTCACAATATGTTTGAGTAGATCTCGAATGGCATGTAATAAAAAAGTGAGGGTAGTGTCAGCGCAGGTGGTTCTGGTGGTTCTGATAGTTCAGACATACGCTATAAAAGTAAAAGTAATTAAAAATATTACTTTTGAGGAAAGTCTGCTCCAGTGGTTATGACGGCATTCGCTTCGTATAATAAAGTTATAAACAAAGTGTTATAAAAACTTTTTTTTACAACAAAAGACACCCTTAAATCATGACCAGCGGTAGTGTAGACATCAATGGTTGGCCCATTTGTTATGAAAAGTTCGGTTGTGGACCAAAAGCGCTACTTCTCATACCCGGAGCTATAGGTATGCAAATAAACAACAATTTTATGATTAATCGATAAATGATTGCCATTTGAAACACAATTACTTATCGTTTCATTGCTTTCAATTCAATGAAATTGTTAACAATTTTTGTAATATATATAATATAAGTATAACCTGTCGGTCAGGAACGGGTCAATCGGACTTTCAGAGCCAATTGTTTGGTGAATATGCACTCGATCTGCAAAAGCTGACAATAGTTGCTGTGGAGCTTCCGGGTTGGGGCAGATCCCGACCCCCTATCAGAAAGCATGGCAAAGAGGTCTTCGTAAATGACTCGGAATGTTGTGTGAAATTAATGGAGGTTTGGATCAAACAAATGAGTCTCAAAAGAGTGGTTCAAAATTCATAATCACTTATTACAGTCATTGGGTTATTCCCGGTTCTCAGTGCTCGGGTGGTCTGAAGGGGCGAGAGTGGCACTGGTGATGGCCAACTATTACCCCGACTCTATTGAGGACCTAATTTTGCTCGGAATCATCTCATTTCCGACAGAGATCAACACAAAGAATATTCTGTTGACGAAAAATGTCTACAATTGGGGACAACATATTTTAGACAATTATTTGAGATGTTATAAAAACACGGAAGAAATACAGGATCTCTGGAGAAGACATATGATATTCATCACCAATTTTGGCGAATATTTTCCTAAAGGTATTTGTAATAATGATTTCGATTCAATGAAATGCCGAACACTTATAATACATGGCGATAAGGTATGGCCAATAATGTCAATCGGTTTACACATCTTTTTTTGTTAACTGTTGACTATTTTAGGACCCATTGGTTCAATTGGAACAACCCCTGCATGTATTAGCTAAAGTCAAAGGGGCACAAATCAAGAGGTGATTAGACATTGAATATTATATTATAAATAATTCAATGTTGCCTTTCCTTAGGTTTCCGTTGGGTTCCCATAATTTACACCAAAAATATGAATTTGAGTTCAAGACAATTGTCGAAGAATTTCTATTTAATGATTAATTGCTTTGAAAGTGATTTCGAAAAAGTTTTTATGTTTATAATTGTTATTAAAAATTAATTTAAAAGCAATTAATAATGAAATGATTTATTTATTTAAATTTTTACGAAAAACAAAACAAAATTAATGAAACAAAATTGCAATCATTGAACCGAAGAGTGTTCTAGGTCAAACCCAGGTGGTGTGATGGCTTTCGTGTATAGCAAAGTAAACATAAGAATAATTGAAAGAGAAATGATTTTTTCATTCAATTCTTTTGATATACAATTGAAGTCACAGTTAGGAAAACAGTTAGAAAAACCAGTTTTTCACAGACACTGCCTTTCGATCCAATGGTTGATTGAATTGAAATTTAATGTCGAATGAAATGAAAATCTCTTTTCAATACAATGGAAACAAATACTTAATTGACATCTCTTTATGACAACGGAAAGTATGATTTGAAAGGTTGTCCTCTTTTTATGTATGGCTTAGTTGTATAACAGTTTTAGTGTCAAAAAACACTTTGAATTTTATAATCCATGTCATACCACGAAAACATTCAGTGTTCAAAAAGTCATTTATTATTGAAAATGTAATAAATAAAACCAAATGAAGAAAAAAATTACTTTTTATCTGATTTTTAAAATAAAATTTCAAAGATTAACACAATTTTTGAAATTTTTTTCATTTCAAAAAATTCATTTCATTTCAATATTTTTGATAATAAAGAATTTCTTCTAAAATAAAGTTTTATTTTAATTTGAATCTCATTTTACAAATCATTTCATTACATATTAAAGAGTTTTGTTTTTAATTAAAAAATTTGTTTCGTTTGAAATAACGATAAATAAATTAAATAATATTTTGGGTCAACAGAGAAAAAAGAGATGAAAAGCAATCATAAAATTTAATATCAGTTGCTCTCAAAGCAGTTTTCGGTGCAGTTCTTTCAACTGTTCATAAGTGACTTCGAGAGACACTTCCTCTGACTTCTTCGATGGCATCGATAGGACGGCCACTAGTTTTGCATTCTTTTCATTTAAACACTAAAAACAATTCAAATATAAATTAAATTTTAAATGACTTTCAATTAATTAAAAATGCATTTCCTGTAATAATACAGACCTTTGAGATGTGCAGCGCCGGGAATGACGCGAAATGAGCGCCCGTTTCATATCCGTCGCCATAGTGTTGGGCGAAATCTCTGACTTCGCGCTCGAGTTTGTCATATCTGGAGATGAAGTCCATGCGCTTCAACTCCTGTTCTCTCATCTGTTTCTTAATTGGTTTCTTGAAATCCCAAATCGATTCCGTTATCAATGATATTCTGATGTCGTTTTGCAATTGATTCACGTGTTTCGTCAAACCCAACAGTTTCTCATTCTTCGGGTCGATGTCCCCTTCCCTTCCCTGTGCTCTCAACAGCCACATTGGTTTGCAATTATCTATTTTAGGCAATGGCTTGAGTTTGACATCTCTTTCGGCGATCTTTATCTGAAGGCTATAATTATCATCCATTACTTTCTTGAGAGCCGATCTCAAGTCCCGGATCTGTGTTATGAGCGCCGACTCATTAGTACTGGTCTTTGAGGTCATGATCTTTCCGATTAAATCAGATTTGGAGTAATCTTTGAGTTTCTCTTTCATAACCCTTTGAGTTGAATACAAATCATTGATCTCTTGATTATATTTATTTAATGTCTTCTCTCTTTCAATGTCTTTCTCTTTGAACTCCTTTTGCAAGAAATCCAAATCGTTTTGGAGTCGAACCACCCGTTCGTCGGCGTCTTTGGTTGCGGTCGACAACTTCTTTTCGGCCAAATCTTTTCGAATTGTCATTTCTGACGATTCGTCGATCTTTGACTTCAATGCTCTCTTCAATTCATTGATTTCTGATTCGCGCGACAGAAGACGTCCTTTCAAACCATCGATCTCTTCTGTCTGTGCTTTCCATACCTGTGCTCTAGTGTCGATCGGATGAGTAGTGTCGCGAACATCAGGTGCTTTGGTTTCGTCATAATCTCCTGAAAGAGACAACACATAACCAAAAATAAGAGCAAATGAATTATTTGATCGAATGATACCCTGTTGTAAAGAAGTAGAGAATTGACAGCAAATAGTCATAATTGACTGCAAGGAGTCATTGATGACTTTGAAACCCCCGACCCCTTCGGCCAACTTCTCCAACTGTTTGGAATCGCATTCCTTTTTTAGGGCCAAACCATTAATTCGTATGACTTTCAAAGAGCCAATAATTCTCGAAACCATTGAAATGCAATCGAAAATCTCATTTTCAACCGAGTCTTCGAGTCTTAGCTTCGTTTCCGAAGCGAGTCTTCTCTTGATTTTCTTACAGAACCCTTCGATGTCTTCAACAAAAGTGGTCAAAGTGTTCAACTGATCGTAATGTTTGCAAATGCCTCCAATGATGGCTAAGTCGAGACGTATGGCATCGGACGCACTCTTCATAATAGTAACGAAATCATTGATCACTTTATTTGGTTCATAAGCTCTTCTGTCGGCCAAATGGATGTTATAGAGAGACTGGAAGTAATTCAATGTCTTCTCCAACGACTCCATCACTACTGTCTCATCCAATTTGTCGTTTTTGAGTAAATTCATGTAATAGTCGATAGTCTTCTCGTGGACAATGAGTTCGGGAAAGAGAGCACCGATTTTGAGATAGAGTTCACAATCACTTGATTTGAGGGAATCAATAAAATTGTCTAAAATTCAAAAAACAAGTCATAATTAATGGTAAAATTGATGACAAATTCGGTTATAATATACTTAAAACTGATTGAATGGAAAGTAGATTATATAAGAGCTGTCGGGCGAAGACCTGTTGTCTCATGAGGTCATGCGATTCGAAAGGACTCTGTTTTGCAATGTCTTTGATGTCCAAAGTCTGATATTTTTCAATCATTTGTCTCTCAATTATTTCACACTTTTTTATAATTCGCGGCAAAAATAAGAGCACTTGAATGGCGTCGTCGTCACCACCCCGGGTGAAGAACGCATCGGACATGTACTTCGATAGATATTTGATGTGCTCCTGGCACTGGTCGACCTCCAGGCGCCGTAATTCCATATCTATAGCCCGTGTAAACGCCTTTCTATCTGAAAGCCTTGTCTTGAACTCAAAGTTCTCCACTTTTTGTTCAATTTGTGCTGTTTTAGTGCTATCCGACTGTGCTCTCAATTCGTTGATCTCTTGCCGAAGATTTGCCACCAAATCCCTGAACTTCTTAATAGTGCTCTCATAGTCGGCCAGCGTTTCCTGAATTACCGAATATTCATGCCTTAAACAACTGATCTTCGAGTGAGACATATCTAACTCCTCCCTCAACTCCAACACCTGTTCCTCTTTGGCTTCAATCAGTTGGTTATTAAGATCTCTGATGTTCTCTTCGTCGTCGAGTGCTTCGACCAGTTCTGCCATTTTGTCCTCAAGTCTTAAGTTGGTTTCAGTCAACTTCTCGACCATCTCTTGTGAACCCAAAGCCATATCAATTTGTTCCTGAATTCCGTCCGAATTAAAACATCATATCATTTAAAACGAAACCATTTCTCAGACATACCTTTAGGTCAACCATCTGTTCCTCGTATTGTTGTAGCTCTGAAGTCAACTTCTCTTTGGATTTGTGCAATTCTGAGCACTCGGTCTCTGTTTTCTCCAACTCTTTGGCCATCGTTTGCAACTCATTCTTGTCTTGAGCTGATATATCCCTGAGCTTAAGAAGTGCGTCCTTCAGGCGCTCATTTTGTTGCTCCAATTGCTTCAATTGGTAACTACTGACCGCCCCGTCGGCGCCCTTCTCCTCGATCTCACTTTTGATGATCTCAAGATCGAGTGTCACCTCTTCTAGCCTTTCCTTCGTCTGTTCCAACTCCGACTGACTCTGTTCTAACTTGTTTTCGGTCATCTCCTTATCAATGACAGCCATTTCCGCCGTTTCCACCAAATCCTTCATCTCCTCGACATGTCTGAGCTGTTCTTCTCGCGCCTCTTTGGCCTCCTTTTCGGCGATTGTCTTCAGTTTCGAGAGTTCCGCCACTTTTTCACTCATTTGGCGTTTATTTTCTTGGAGTCCTTCGACCTGTATTTTAATCCTCTCATAGTCTTTGAGCTTTTCCTTGTCCTGTGCTCTTCGGACACGAACTGTGTCCAACTTTGACTCCAGGTCTTTCACTTTGTCTCTCAACTCATCCACTATTTCACTACTGGGGGCGATAGTCGACAGAGGACTGAGCGGTTCCGTTGGCTTATGAACTAATGTCTGTCCGATATTTTCTGTTAGATTTGTCTCTTCTTTAGTCTTAATTCTTTCGATCATTCGTTTGACGTCTATTTTTTCGGTCATCTCTTGGCCTGAGATCGACGTCTGACTCGTCGACGGTGTCATTGTCTGCGGTGTCGACGCTATCATAACATAAGAGTAAAGTCAATACAAAATCAATTGCTCAACGAATACAAGAAGTGATGGCAAACCGGGTGTCGACGACTGGCTTCTTGTGGAAGGAATGCGCGATTCGGACACAGGTCTCAAACACTGGGAACGGACGAAAATGCCGTAGTTGTCGGCGCACTGGAAGTACTGTTTGCCTTGAATGGTGCCATTATTCTTGCCGAGGGGTTCGTCCAAAACCACTCCACACCAGTCCTGTTCCGTAGGCTTCAGATGGAAAACATTTGGTCCGTAAACGAGTTTCCCGTAAAGTCTTTTACCGCCGGCGATGTACTCAACCCTTTGGCCCACTTCTAGTCTTACGGTTCGCGACATTTGTCTCACTTTTGTCTACCAATTGGTCGTCATTTGAGTTGTAATTAATGTTAATATAAAATATTTTGTATAAATTTTTGACAACAAATGACTCAAAGAGTTGTTTTCAAACCATTGACTGTTTCTATGGAAACAATTTTGTGAACACATTTTGCGCTTATTTTTGAAATGTTTTTTAAAATTCAAAAACATTTTATTTTTCAAAAATAATTAACAAAAATTTCACTCAAAGGAGATCTGAATATGAGATAATCGATGAGAAAATGACTACAAATTTATTTCATTTATTCTTCAAACCATTCATTCATTTATTAAAAACATATATAATATAACAAAAGTAACAAAAAGTCATTTGAATTAACTTTTAGAGAGTTTTACAAAATTTTTTGAATTGCATTTGAATTGATGTCAGAATCGACTCTCAAGTCATTGTTCACTACTTTTCTGCCATTTATTATCTGATTTCCGTATTTCAAAAGAAGACTTCTATTCGATATTTCGATGCCATTAATGGCTTTGACTTTCAAAAGATCACTTCTTGACAATTGAAGTGTTTTTGTCCAACTGTTACATAATTGCCGTTAGTTTTCAAAACAGAAAACCTATACATTTCCGATATATCGACGCCTCCGACCGTCTTCTGGTCCTTCACATCCATATTGTTGATGACAATCATGTCTTCTTTGAATATCTTCGGAACAGTTATGACATTATTTCGTC
>JAQIXR010000199.1:0-40792 GCA_034700825.1 Quadroppia sp. Gr-Ori-00064 | reverse complement strand
TCTCTCTCTCTCTCTCTCTCTCTCTCTCTCTCTCTCTCTTCCCATACTTTGTATGAATGATAGTATCATTCGTTTGAATCTCATTCTTGACTTTAAGCTTAAGAGTCGGCATATTCTGGCCGTCAATCCATAGCTCTTCACCATGAAAACTCAATGTAAGCAAGGCTAATTTGGGGTCAACTTTCAAAGTTATTAAATTTTTCCTGCTGTCGACAATTAACCAAGATCTGTTCATAACAAATAAATATTTTTTAATTGAATTAAAATACACATAAACATACCTGTCATGAAAGGGGCCGTATTTTATGCCTGTTTTGGTGACATCCAAACGATTCACTTCAATCCCGGGCATCGATTTGACCGGATATACAACAAGTTTGCAAACTTTGGCCACTTTTACATAATTTCGTTTATTATATCTCTTTCTCCACATATAAACCAGTGCTGAACTGATGCCAAACAACAGCACTGACGACAGCACTAACTGTTTGTCAGTCAACGAGTGATTGAATTTAAACATAATATGTGTTAACAATAAAAATGAAAATTAATTAAAATTATTATTTTTTTCGTCAAATAAAATGAAAGTTTTAATGATTTCTTGATTATTGTTAATCTGAGATAAGAGTCGATATGTGTTATCAATTCATATCAATGTCATTTAAGTGATAAAATTATTTTTTAAAATTCACTCAAAGTGTGCATAATATGTAAACACAGGAATCGTGAGCTCAAACGGAGTCGATTCCGTGCGTGTAATACGAAGACCAAGAGATGACATAAATAAATATTATTCTGTTTTTTGTGAATGTTTTTTCGTTTGCATTTTTTTTAATAAAAATTTTTATTAAATTTAATAAAAAAGTAAATTTTATTAAAAAATATTTTATTACAAAATTTTATATAAATATTTTTAATGAAATTTTTTATAATAATTACAAATCTTTTTACAAAAGTTTTAATTTAATTAAAATTAGAATTTATTTTTTTGATAATATTTTACTTCAAATAAACATAATTACAAATAATATATAATTTGTAAAAAAATTATCTCCCAATTCAAGGGTGAGATATCTTTGCGCATAAATAGCCCAAAGAATGTCTGTCAACAGATCAACGAATTGTTTAACAATCACTGGTTTTGTTTTAATAGTGTTTTTCACACTTCAAATGAAACACATATTCAGTGATAAACTTGACATTTGTAACACTGTTATTGAAAAGTGAATTCTTTGTCAAAAATAAAAAAAAATTTGTATTTTAATTTTTTTAGAAAAAATTTGTTTTATTTTCAAACAGTTTTGATATTTAATGAAAAATATCTAAAAGTTATAAAAAGTGTAAAAAATATTATAATTTAATCCTTAATGAAGTCGTGATCAAAGAGTACACATTTGGACGTGTAATGCCTTTCCACGTCTTCCTTGCCATTGAGTCTTCCCATACATAGCCAACAGAAATCCGCCAAACATTGAGCACATGTCATGTGATAACAGCCGATGTCTTTCTGTATGGTTGGACAGGGAGTGGACGAAAAAAATATCATTAGTTTGTATGAAAAAATACACCAATCAATGCATACCTCGATATCTGTCTGACAATTCGGACACTTCTTGAACTGTTCCGATATTAGTCGCACCGATTGGACGTCCTCTTCCTCACGTCGACGCCTGTCCTCCTCCCGTTCCTCACCCGCAAAGCAATCGGTCAATCCGTGGTACACAGCGAGACATAAGGGGCAGAAGATGTGATCACATTTACTGCATTCACCCATTTCTGGGTAACATTCCACGGGATAATTGCACCTGGGACAGGGTTTCTAAATCACCATGATCATTGATAGCGTTAATTGAGCACCGGATGATATTTTTTGTTCTCTCCTATAACTCACCACATCGTCATAGTGTTTGACGTCTTCAGCCCATATCAACTCACTGTACCTGTTGTGCAATTCAGGGGGCAATAGCGCCAAGAAATGGGCCTCCGATGCCCGGAGCGCACAGCCATCTGCGGGACATCTGATGTCTCGTATTTGGCGTTCGTTGAGTTTAGTCACGAAATACTGTGACAGACATTGAGTGCAGAATAGATGAGAACAACCAAACGATTGCGAGTCTGCGATGTCGTGTGCGCTCATACATATGGGACAGTCGAATGTGGCCGCTTCTGATGAGAAAATGTTCAAGAGTGTGTCCTCACATTGACCATGGTCATTGTCTAGTTGTTCAATTTCTCTTTGTATGACCAGGTCTATCTCGACGTCTATTTCAGGCGCTATTCCTATGCGCACACTCTCTATATCATCGTCTAACTCAGGGGGTATTTCGGAGACGTTTTGTATTTCAAAATAAATTTTATCCCCCTTTTGTTCGACGCTATCGTCTCTGTGTTCGGCGTCTGGACATAGACTGTCACATGAGAGGAAACCGTTTTGTTCGCCATCGCCGTCACTGTCATCCCAATCCTGTTGTGAGCCGTTTTGTGCGCTGAAGATGTCATCCAAAACGCTGTCAATGACTGTCGACAACTGATTGTTAATCCTTTCGATCGCCGATTCATTGGTGACATCAATGTCAGAGTCTGTGCAGTGAAAGACGATTACAATTATTGGCAATAATTTTGATAAATAATAATTTTTTTTTGTTTGTAAACCATTGACTGGAGTTAAAGCTGAGTCACCTTGGTCATTGCTTGGCCCTGGATCAGTGTCTTCGAAAATGTCATCTTCTGTCACATTTGAGTAATAAAAATATTTTTATTATCAACAAAAATATTCATTTTTACCATCATTTTGATCATCATTGCTGTCATGATCTTTTGACTCCAGGGCTTGTTTTACTTCTTGGTCATCTTTTGTGATGTCTGTCAACTGAACTTGATCATTGCTACACGCCAGGTCAGTTATTTCATCCCTGTCCACAACAGCCACTTTTGTGCAGTGAGTAGTAATCAAAGAATATTTGTTCTCATGTTTTAACACAAATATTTACCATCAATTTTGACATCATTGTTATCCTGCAAACTTAGCTCCAGTGCCCTCTGAAGCTGATTGTCATCGTGATCGTTGGTCATCTTCTTGATGTCTGCATCACCATGGTCATTATAAACACAGTGTTTACTCTATAAATACTAAATATCAAACATTACTTACACTCATAAAAGCTCATGAATTTCGCAATTTTTATGTCCGAGTCTTCACTATCAGACTCGGAGTCACTTTTGTTGCCAGACATTGGCTTTTGTTTTAATAAAATGAGAATTTTTTTTGTTAAACAAATATTATTGTATATAAAAAAAGTGTTCAGAAATTATTATAATAAAGATTTCGATTACATTTACATTGAATATAACATTGCGTTTAAAGTTCAATACATAATAATAATAATGATATTCGTTGTGAATATTCTCTCGATTGCATGCATATAATACCAGTGCTCTTAAATAAGGGTTTGCTATCAGATAACGGATGTGAAATACCGACTGTGTTTACAGTGAATATCATTTATGATTCATATGAATATGATTTTGCATTTTTATTATCAGTTTTTTTCTCTCTCTGTAATTAAACCCCTTTTAAATAACACTTGAATTTTTGTGTTTATATTTTTTGTGCAAATATTAAGTGATATTTATTTTGAAGACATATTTATATCATTAATTGTATGAAAATTTAGACATAAATTATCTGAAAGTGTTTTTAAATGTGTTTTTCATTGAGTATTGATTTTTAAAGAATTTATTTTTTGAGTGAATTTCTTATGTGATATCAAATGAGATCTATGTTTAAAAGTAGACGAAAAATGCGTTTGAAATTTAATCTTTAGTTATATATAAATTATTATTGAAAATTCACTGTTATATTAGTTGTCATAAAAAATGATAAAAAAATTGTTTTGCTTTCAATGAGAAGAAAAAAAAATATTTCAAATAAGTTAATAATAATTATTATTTTCAAAAATGTCTTACAATAAGAATGAAAACAAATGTAAGAATTTTTTTTTTGCAATCATTTCTTCAAAAAAAAATAATTATTTATAAATGACTTTATGTATAGATAATGGTTTGCCACAAAATGCTAATCTCATGGAACAAATCAAGACAATCATCAGCGAAGAAGTGGATAAAAAGCGGTAAAAACTTATGAACAAATGTTTTCCCATATATTCTGGGCCTCTCTTTCGGATAGAGAGTTGCCGACAGCCGACGCTCAGCGGCCGACAGCCGATGGCCTGTGGCCGACGTATAGCGATGTGGCCAAAGGTGTTGCCAAAGGTATGTCTGCGTGAAGAACACCCACTGAAGCTAATGATGATTCTCTGTGTCATAGGCAATGAGTGGACCCGAGTTCATGACAATCGTGATAACAGTTACGATGAGGACAGGCAGCTGAAGAGAGCCATCGAGGAGAGCGAACGTGAAGAGAGAGAACGAAAATGTGATTATGTTTTCAAATGAAAAGATTTTTTTTATAAAAACTTTTACAAATTAATAAAAAAAGTGATAACTTTTTGATATATGGCCAGTGATTGTGTATTTATATGTATAGCTAGAGAGGCCCGACTCAAGGAAATGGAGATTAAGAAGAGAGAAGAGGAACAGAGGAGGAAAGGTATGTACCGTATATTGTAAGAATATATGCACAAAAATGACTAAATTCTAAAAATAATTATAAATCTGTTTAACATTTATGTCATTCCTTTGGGCAGAGGAGGAAGGTCTGCGTCAACTGAAACTGGTCAGTGCGAAGAAGATGGAGCTCCAGAAGGAAATGGCGAAAATTCTTGAGTATCCGGTATTTTATGATCAGATTGTTATTGAAATAAAGACAGCGCTCAACAAATTCGAGGCCGAGACGAATACAGCGATCTTTGAGCGCCGGAGGGAGAGGCCATTGGATTATTTTGATACCAGCGATCTGTCCTTGGTCATTATTGAAGTGATCAAGATATTTGAGGGCAGGAATGATGTGAGCAATGAGAAAGTTGTCAACTTTTTCATTGAGCACGTGATGGCTATTCAGAGGGAATGCACACAAAAGTGCAAACTATTTATATTTGACCCACAATTGCATAAAAGAGATGAGGGCTCGGAGTTCGCACACCAGGCACTCGACGGTCAGTTCGTATGCGCGGACATCAGAGGCGACGGAAACTGTCTGTGGAATAGTATATCTGTGTCACTGTTTGGCGATTACTCGCACATGGAATCACTTCGTCTGATCACAGCCTCAACGCTAATACAGTTTAGGCGAGAGTTTGAGCGCTATATCAAAGACCAGAAATCAAAGTACGGTTACAAACATGAGCTCACATTTGATCAGCTCATCGACGCGGCACTGGATCTAAACGTATGGGGCGATGAACTGCATGTGTTGGCCCTGTCCTTAGCATTGCGTCGACCCATCTATAGCTACGGCTCATTACTTATGCTTATAAGCGATGATAACATGTCTTACGAAGAGCTGAGAAGTGCTTATGAAAGCGATTCACAGCCACTTCACAACCACTTCAGATATACGGCTAATATCGAGGACGAGAAGAAAGAGCCGATTCTTCTCTATTATAACGGAGAGAATCACTACAGCGTTGTGTTGCCGATGAGGGCCGGTATTAGGGCTCTGAGACCACAATCGGTATTACTGGAGCCGCTGTTCGACAGGGAAGTAGTTGTCAAAGAAGAACCAAAAGAAGATATAAATGAAGTCTTTTTTGATTGCAATTCATATAAAGAAAGTAAAACACATTCATCTGATCTGACGGCGAATGTGACTGACCTCGGATTAGATGCGTTTACGCTGAATAAAAATGTCGGTTCGAGTGTCATATTGACGAGACTCGATTATCAGCTGAAGATGGATGAACTGAGAAAAGACCATGAGCTAAGGGAAAGGGAGCTGAGAAGAGACCATGAGCTTAGGGAAAGGGAGTTGAGAGCCGAGATCAAGGTCTTGAGAGGTGATTATGAGCGCATGAATCGCTTGTATACAAACAAAGACATTGAGAACATTGAGCTCAAGAAACAGATAAAGCGCCTGAGCATTGAAAAGGACAGTATGCTTGATGTCAATAGAAGAAAGGACAGTCACATTCAGAAAGTGAATGCAGAGGTAAAGAGAATTCAATACGAACTCAAAGAATCGCAGAACTTATTGAGGGTTAGAGAGACCAATGGTTTGGCTATGAGTGTGGGGTATGGTCGTAATGCCTGGCCAGGGACTAGTGCGCCGGTATGTAGTGCTATGAATGACCAAGCTCACTGTAAAGCTGATGAAAAAGTCAATGTAAGCTATCAGAGAAGACCTATTGATTCGCCTGACAAAGAAGTGACTGATGAAGAGCTGTCTTCCGATATGGATGTGGATATGGAGTTTGAGGCCAACACAAGAGGTGATTGTGTTTGAGATTTTTGATGAAAACTTTTTTCTGATGTTTTATTATCTGTTGTTTCAGAGCAACTGACCCTAAAAGTGACCAAACTTTAAGTGCTTTTCGACTAAACATTACATTTTTGAATTTGAGTAAAGATTTTGTAATCAATAATTGCTTTGAAAAAAAGTGATTAAAAAATAAATAATTTTTTGATTTTTTTTCTGAAAATTATTTTGTTATTAAAATTAATATAATTTTCGATTAAAATAAACATTTGTTTTTTGTAATGACTTTTGAGTTATGACTCAATATCTCTAATATAATAATAAGGATTTTATTTCAAAGATTATATGAATTAATAGTAAAAAAAAGTATTCAATAAAAAAACTTTTTGCCCAACCTTTGAAACCATGAAAACCTCGTATCGTATTATCTATGAAAACATTTGTATTGCATTTCACGAGTTCTCTCAGAAAGTGATTGCATTTAAATAATACGATAACTGTTTTCATACAAAAATAAATTATATAATTTTTTCTTCGCTATTGAGAAGTGGTTTTCAAAAAAAAATTATTTCAAAATAAAACACAAAAATAATTGAATGAACAATAATTTTTTGTTAACAATACTGTGCTATGAATTCCTCGAAGAACACACTCGTCGACAATGAAGTGCTGCGAACACTCATTCGCCTACACATTGAGGCTAAGGTGCGGGCATTGGGTCCTGATGTGAGACTGGATGAAGACATGAAGAGACAGATGAAAGAGGAGGTCGAGAGGGAGATAAAGGTGAGTATGGGCTCTGGGGTAGCCAACAGTAAAGCACCAAGGTATGTTAGAATATTTATACACCTAATAGTGTATAGCAATTAATAAACAGAATTGTTTTTTAAATGAAATATTGAATAACCCCTTAAGAGAGAAAATAGGGTTATTTGTAGAAATAAATGATAAATATTTATAAAAATACTGTATTTCACTCATTATTGTTTGAAAACTATAGAAACAAAAGTTTTTATTTTGTTTACATTGATTACAAAGAGCTCACATCTGTTGACAGTGAATGAGATTTTTCTTCACATATGTATTGAATTGAAAATAATTTTTTTTTATAATAGAAAATATTTTATTAAAAAACAGCACTAAATATGAATAAAAGTAGTTTTTTTTGTGTTTATATAAAATAAAAATGAGTTTTAATTTAATAACAGAATAAATGTAAAGCAAATATTCATTGCATGACATTGTTCTTCAAACTGATCTAGCACATCTAATACTATTAAAAGTGAAGCGAAAAAGTGCTATAAAAAGGTTAAGAATTTTGTCACTAATAAAAGCGATAAGAATTCACGAAAACACGACCAAGATGATGTTGATAGAGATGATGAGCAGGTGCAATTGGCGGTTTCTATAAGTGAAATAAACATGCATGATAATGAACAGGCACAGTCTTCAGCACCGGCATTAGGAACTGGTTCGGAATCTGTTTGTGAGATATGTTTCGATAGCTTTCCCGTCAAAGAGTTGGCTTCCTATGGATGTGTCCATCGATTCTGTGTTGAATGCATTGCAAACAATTTGTCGACAGCTATAGAAGAGGGCAGAATTGAGGCGTTCAAATGTCCAGAACCAAAGTGTGAACAGTTGTCAACCGTTGCTTTCGTCAAGAGGTTTGTGTCCGAAGACATGTTCAACAGATATGAAGAATTGCAAATGAAAGCCGCCGTCGGACTCATGGATGATGTGGTGAGGGATTGACTGCAAGAATATATAAGAATTTTTCACAGAATTATTTATAGAATTATTTACTGAAATATTTATAGAAATATTTAACGAATTTTTTATTGAATTTATTTTACATGATATTATTCTTCAGTTTTATTGTCCAAACACAACGTGCGGTGCGGTAGTGGAAGGGGAGATCGATGTGACCATGGCCACCTGTCCAAAGTGTTCATTCACATTTTGTACCAGTTGCTCCAAGTCTTACCATGGTACAAGTGACTGCCAATTGAGTAGTCTTGAACGGGCAGAGATGCTCCAAATGCACCAAGATGAACTAATCGCTGAAGACATATTGAGCGAAGAGACGAGAAATATGATTGCGATCGAACTGTTGCAAAGAGAGGACGAGGAATGGGCGCGAATGGTGCGAGAGGAACAGGATCAAATACGACTGCAATTTGAAGAGGAACGTCTCGCCGAAGAAGAAGAGGAAAGACGTGTTAGGGCTGAGTCAGAAGAGAAGAAACGCAGAGATGCTGAAGAAGATGCAGAACGCGAGCGCCAGAGGATTGAGTTCGAGAGAATGGTTCGCGAGAATGAGGAACTGGAGAGACGAAAGCAGGAGGAGTTGGCGAATAAGAGACAGGAGGGGAATATGTCTGAGAATATGGTGCGACAGACGTCGAAGCCGTGTCCCGGATGTCGGGCGCCTATTGAGGTAAGAAGTGATAAGAATTTTTTTTTTGACAAAATTCTTGCTATAATTTGTTTTGCATTTCTCTATGGAATCACTCTATCAGAGAATATCCGGCTGTAATCGTATGCTTTGTACCAAGTGCAATTTTCAATTCTGTTGGGAATGCATGCTCACTTGGCACGGCTATGGTACAGTCTGTGCATGATAAATGGTCTTGGTCACATGAAAAAGAATTTTTATTTTCAATTGTTTTGAGTTTTATATAATTTATTATTAAAAATATTTATGATTTTTCTTCAATAAAAATCACAATTTTTTTTTCTTGAATATTTTGATAGAAAAATGCCGGATGCAATCATATGACCTGTGCCAAATGTCGGTATCAGTTCTGCTGGCTATGTCTGGGCCCATATTCTCATTGTGGTTGTCGTTAAATCTTTTGATTTTTATTATCTTTAATTGTTTTTAATAGTTTTATGAAATATTTTTTCATTCACTGAATTTTTCCACAATTTTCTCATTCATTCATTTTTTATTTGTTTAAATCTTTTAGAAGAAATTCTGTAAAAAATCCGATTCTTATCACATATTCAGTGATTGTCTTCACATATGTTCTCAGCAAAAATGTTGTCATTTTATAACACATTTTATATCAATATTTTTCTCAATTGTTTTCCCTTTTTGTATAAGTGCTGAACATTTTGGACAAAATGATTGCAAAAGAAAAGAAAATATTAAAAATATTTTTAATTGAATGAAAATATAGATTTTTATTCCGGGTCCAACATCGACCATCCCGGTGCTTCATTGACAGCGCATACAATGTCACCGCAACGTATCTGCCCCTCACCTTCTGGTCCAAACATAGCGCCAAACATAGGCTTAGTGCCGAACGCCGTCTTGTTCTTAGCATCGGGTGAACGATACCTATATCATAGGTGATGTGAGGCCAGGGATCACTGTGTGTGTGTGTGCATCGCTTACCTTCTCAGTGTGTTCACCGGCTCATCCACATTGACGACACCCTCATCGGAGATGATGAACGTCTTCGCACATCTGTCGCATGGCTTCAAATACGTGAACTCAATGTCTCCGATAGACATGTATTTCCAGTTGTCTTCGGCGAAGGGCTGACAGTCGGTGACCACAACACTGGCCCTGAAGTTCCTGTGATTGACGGTCAGGCCGTCCGGAAGTCTTCTGTTCACGTCGTCGATAGCGCTCTCAACACATAGGTAGAGACCGACCGCATCCTGATATATGATCTGGATTATTAAAGGGGGTTAAAAAAGGGGGAACAGCTTTGGTATTGTACAGCTCTAGTACCGGAAACCTTTCCGAACGAACAATGCTGTGATCTTTATAGACCTTGGATGGTCTTAATGGCATCTTAGGTACGTACTGAATGATCTTTGCCCCCTGTATACCAAGATAAAACGATATCCAATCTTCAGCTTCTTTACCACAATATATGCCATCGATTTTGTCAACCATTATTCTAATGAATAACAGAATATTCTTTATATAAATTACATATACTATTGGATAAAAAAAAAATTATTTTATTCTCTCTCTTTTATAAGTTTAAAGTCTCTCTCTCTCTCTCTCTCTCTCTCTCTCTCTCTCTCTCTCTGCTCGTGCTCTCTCTTAAAGCTCGGTGATTATCGATTGCTTGCAAAGAGTCTGAAGGCTTCGATCACGTCTTCACGTCTTGGAGAGAATGGCGCAAAAATTCATGGGATTTATTCTGTGAGACAATAGAGTATTTGCCAAATCATTATGAAATTGGGCGACAATTTCTCTATGAGCCATACTTTCTGTTATGGACTCACTATTTGATGGCTTATATGCAGATTGAAAACGATTGCAAGTCTTCGCACGTCTTATTCAAGTCTGAATATAAACTAATATAAACTATATCTTCACTACTATTTTGAATCCGAATCAAATAGAAAGCCTTCTTCACTGACTCTGACAGGAATGATAATTCTCCACATCAGTTGTTGCTCATCACTGCCATTGCATACCAGTGCTCACAACAATGCTTTATACGGTATACCAATTTCAATGCATTTTGCTTTGGATTTTAAGCTTACTATTCGTTCGCTTTGGGAATACATTTGCGAAAAAATAAATAAATAAATTATAGTTTATTTCCATAACAAGTGATTTCAATTCAACAAAAATATATTCAAATTAATCACAAATTTTCGATACACAAAATACATGAGTTGTTTGGGTATAACTTTTGATGAAAACTTCATTTCGTTATTATTGATGAAATCTGTGAATAAATAACAAATAATAATAAATCGATAAAAATGAAGATTATTTAGAAAATGATATCATGTTTTGATCGATAGAGAACTTCTTATTTGTATTTCAAAATATATATATAATATTGGATTGAATTTCATTTCAGATATGCTTTCAAATAAAAAGAGTGTAATCACAGACAGAATAATACTATTCACCCCACTGTCCAAATATGGAGACGAAAAATAAAATTATCTTAAATTTTTTGTTAAGAAATCTATAAAATGATTGAATTCTGAAAATGTTGGGAAAGTTTTAAAAAACATTTTCTAAATTGGATCAAAACCCTTAGGTCTGGAGTTTCGTCAATACATTTCATATTCAATCTGAATATTCATTGATTTTCATAACCCGGGTATGAAGTGGCGTGAAATTCATATGACTTTTTTATGTATAATTCAATTCACATTAATCGGAATAATTGATTGAAAAGCAAAACCTTTTTTATCGATCATTTTTGTAATACAATTTTGATTTTCACACCTAATAATACCTGAAGTTATTTCACGATTAATGGCTTTCAATAATAAAGACAAAAGAATATTAAAATAGTTAGTGAGAGAGAGAAGATTGGGATTGAGTTAAGCCTTTCAATATTAAGTCGTGTGTTGTTTGCCATTACTCTTATGCAAGACAACAGCGAAAAAAGGACTGAGGCTTTAGAGGAGGAAAGCCTGATATCAGGAAATGAATCGATGCATTCAAACCCAATCCAACAATAGTGTCACCAAAAGTTCAGTTCAGCTCTGAATAAAATGTTGAGAATAAATAGGATTAAAGGGTTTGAGAGATCGACGACAGAACTAATGCCATAGACTTTGTTTTCATCACTAGTAATAAAAGTGTTATATATTTATATTAATAGCAAATATTAATCAACTCTTTTTCACAATAATCAACACCAGATTGTTATGAGAACTCTGTTATGAATTCATTGCTTAATTTCTCCTATTTTTCAATTCATATCAAATGAAAAAAGAGAAAACATTTTTAATTCTTGAGATATTTCATGAAATTATTTATAATAATAATTCATTTTCTCGTCACTAAATCGCGACAAAAGGCAATCCATTTGTCATTTCTGTTCATTGCTATAAACTTGTGTTGGAAATGGAGTTAATGTGTATCACAAATATATGACTTCACTTCTTAAACAAAATTAAGCCAAAACTAAATGACTTTATTTCCGACTCTTTTTTTAAATATATTTTAATTCATTTCTCTATTTGTCATTTCATAACATATTCTTCACATGAAATATAAAATTCAATTTGAAGTTTGTTTTTCAAAATTGATCCAAAGTTTTCTTAATTATGAAGAGAGAGATAGAGAGAGAGAGAGAGAGAGAGAGAGAGAGAGAGAGAGAGATTATTGAATAAAATTATCGATATTTCAGTTAAGACACAAAACATAAAAAATAATGAAATTGAAAGCTTGAGTGCAATAGAGAAGAGTTTTTATTGATTTGTGAATTGAACTCAAAAGCTCTTCAGATGATAAAAGTATTCGTGGCTTCGATGAGACACAAGTTCTTAGGAATGCATACTTTGCCTTCTCTTAGGGGCTGTGATTAATGGCGTCAATAAGGACACGGACTTCCAATATGTTTGGTCATACATAAACCATTTCTGGACTGTCTTTTGTGGCCAATAAATAGTCGGATATATGAAAGAAAATGACTTTTATTGAACTTATGCTCTCATAAAGTCATTCAAAATTCAAACCAATTTTAAAAATTCATTAAAACCAATGAACAGAATCTCTACAAAAAGTGTAAAAAAATTATTAAATTCATATCAATTCAAAAAATCAAAAATAACTTCAGTTCTAACAAAAATGAAGTTTAAATATATTGAACATAACATTGATTTCATTCATTGCTAACAAAATTATTATTTAAATTATATTTTATTTCTCATATAATAGAAATTGTTTTCATTTTTTGTTTATCTTTAATTTTAAATAAATTATTGATAAATTCGCGAAATATTAACCCCTGATTCGAGACATTATTATAGTGTTTCATGCATGTATAGTACAGTCACCTTGGTCTTTGTACAATCACTTAACACAAGATGTGTTACACCGATGAAGAGGGTTAGGAATACCCGATCGCTGGGTATGTACTAATTGAATGACCCCTAATATCGTATTAAGTGTTCGGTAAAAGTTGTCAATGAATGCAATCTATATATAATGTATTGATTTTAATATCACTTTTAGTGTTTGAAAGCATATTATAATTAGATTTGTTTTTGTCTAACAATTGTCTCATCAAAACAACCCCTTATTGTGTTTAAAGCAAACATAGCCTTATCTGCAGAACTGACGATAGGTTTTGTGTTTCAATGGAAATAATGTTGAGTGAAATCACGTCAAACACGGTCTGACCCCTCAGTAGTGTTGAGACAATCAAATGAGAGCCAAATCTAAGAGATTGTGAGTCAGGAACGGATGTCAATCCTATTTACGTGATGTTAGGTTTTGTTGGTTTCGCTTAAACTCTTTTAGCAGTCAATGGGCTCAAGGGTTGGGCAATAACTATGTGTGCGATGTCTGCAAAACTTAATCAATATATTGTATTCATTGATTGTTTAGAGACGACTATATTTGCCGTTCCGTTACATAATGTGAATACAAGTTTGGTATTAAAGTTACTGAAAAGGAATTGGTTTTTGGGTTGAATGCAGTCCTCAATTGTGACCACTGGCCCATCAGATGGTCAACGGAACGGTCGGTCACCTATTGATGGGTTGAATGCAATCATTGCTCAAATCGATTGCTTTTTATCTCTTTTCACAATTATTGCTCATTTGATGTCTTCGACAGAAGTGGTTCAACATTCAAATAGAGCACAACACTTAAGTCGGTTCCCATCCCTAACCCCAAACACAATATACATTGTAAAGACTTAGCGCACATACAATACATTGAATGAAACCTACTTTTTATTATTGAATGAATTTTTTAATTAATATAAAATAATTGGAAAAATAAATTGATTTGAAGTTTGAAAATAATGGAAATGAATGCCATCATTGACTCCAATGGCAGTCAATCATAATTATAGACAAACAGAAACTCTGTTAATATATAAATAGGATATTTTATGATTAATTTGCTTCTGATGTCAAATGCAATTGCCATTCATTTTGGTCCACAATATCGTTGGCGTTGAAGACAACAAAAAAGTGAACCCTCTTTCAAATAAACGGATTTCCTTCAATAAAATAACTTTTATAGACATAAATGCATTAATGAAAAGAAATATTAATCGGAATATAAGACAAGATTTGATTGTTTTCGTCAAACATATAATTGATATCTCTTTGTAAATATAATAATAATGTTATTCATAATAATAAACATTAATATCATTTGTAGTCTTGAGTTCAGCCCAGAGTTTATGGCATATAAATGATTAAAATAATTGGATGTCATTAGAAGTGAAGAAAAATTACATTTTATTTAATGTTAATCAATAGAAATGTCAAGAATTTGACATAATATACAAATTCATTAATGATTTTATAACTCTTCAATTTTCAGGGGCTGTTCAGGGAATATTTTTTCAGAAGGGGGTCAATATTTTTTAGCAATAAGTCATATTAACATAATTTTCTATCAATGAAAAATTCATACAATTGTTAAAAATGAACAAAACTTCAGATATTTATCAATAGTTTGTGATTTTGAAGCCAAGTCGAGTGGAGACAGAGTTTGACAAACGATTGCTTTCTTTCTTAAGGAATCAAAAGAGAAAATCAATTTTATTGACACTCACTTCAAATGAATATCAAAACGCTATAATTGTCTCAATTATTGATCTCTTTATTAAAATAAACAACAATTATATAAATGATATACTTTTTGATAATATAAAGTTGAGACCAACTGAACAATAGCTGATTAAATGTCCAATATTTGCATTCGATATCTTTTTGTGTGATATATAAACTCGTTTTCACTCAACGAATCCAAAAAAAGGGTTTAGAATTGAATACATTCAACAAAAATGTTAAATATTTCAAATGCAGACACATATCAAACAATTGATTTTTTTCTCTTTTTTTATCATTAATATAGAGCTTAACTCTAACCAAGAGTTTCATCAAAACAATAATAGAGTGTTGGATATAATTAAAGACGACTTCCCCTCCAGTCAAACGGGTTTTGTTTTTGTTTAATGAAATCAATGATAAAAATGTCTTTATCTCTGAGTTTATGAATAATTCACACATTTTGTAATTCGAGTCAAATATAATATTTATTGAAAAATATGAGTCAAATATAATTTGAAAGACCCAGAAGTGATGGCAAATCAGTTCTGACACAATTGATACAAACCTTATGGCCATAACTTTGGCATAGTTTGTGTGTTTGGAGATAATATAAAGTATTTTTCATTCATTATTACGATATTAAGACATAGTTTTTGTTTTTAAGATTTCCGTAACTATTATATAAGTAGTGAAACTCATAACTAGACAATTGATAGCGCCTAACATAAGTGCATTACAGGCACCGACAGTTGGGTCCAAACATTGATAATTATTTTACTAATTAATTCCATTATTAATATTACAAAAGCGTCAATAAATGGCTCTTTTTATCATTTTTTGTGTTTATTTAAAGACAATTTAAGGGCTAAAATATGTATATTTTAGACTATAATCGCCTATAAGTCAATTGTCTACTCATAACACACTCACAATATATAAACATTTATTTCATGACGTTAACAGAATTAGTGCTCTGCCGGCTATCTATCCTCAACTCACCAGTGCCTTTCCATACCAGTGCCAATAGATCACAGCTAAATAGCTATAATAAATCATAATTATATAAAACCAAAAACATTTTTATTCAACTGATGAAAAAGTGATGAAAATTCAAAAGAATAATAAAAAACTCTTTTGTTATAAATTTATTATAAAATAAAATAGTTTTCATTTGAATAATAATAACCAAAAACGTAAAAACTAAAGAAATGAACAGAAAAATGGGTTTAAATATTTTTGTGAAAATATTTCAAAGAAAAGTTGTTTTATATTTAGTCCAATGTTTTATTACAAAAAGAGATCGATCGCTGAATTTTAGACAAAACTAAAAGTGTATTTCACTCACAGTCTCACAGTATTGGCAAAAGTGTTCAATAGCTATGACTACAATAAAAGGCACAGAATATTGCTCTGAGTTATAGAGTATATCAATATATTGAATGCATTCGTTGTTTGTTATTTAGGGACTACTTATACCCCTTAGAATTGCACAAAAACTAAACAATGAACGAAATAATGTTGAACTTCAGTCAAAAGCAACTGTTCTTTCGTTTCATTTTATAAGACCTTCTCTTCTCTGTTCAGTATTTTATTTAAAATAAAGTCAAAGAAATGTAATAATAATAATATTTTGCTGTTGTTTATGAGCTCTGATGTCTGGCCTAATGCCAGACCTTAAGTACATAAACTCATTTCATTGAATCTTCTTTCACTTCCAAACCATACCTGAACCAAAATATGCTTTGTTTGCATTTATTGTTCATTTACTTAATGACTTAATCTCTAACAATAGGAAAGACATCCCAAAAAAGAGCACACATTTCAAAACAATAGATTGCAATATAGCAATATTAATGAGCAATGTCATTTTCTTTTATACATTTTATAAATACTGTCAAAAAATATTATTTTATTAAATTTATTCCATTATATAAAAACGGTTACAAAAAATGATTTTTTGAAATCTTTATTAATATATTAAAATGTGTTTCAATTATAAGATATAATAAGAGCTCTTAAAAGATATTTTCTGTGCGTTAGAAATACAGCTCTTTTTAGACCGCTTTTTAGTCATGACTTTATTTACATTTTTTTTTATCAAAATTAAATTCTAATTGAATTCCAACATATTTGAATTGTTGATCACTCGTACGAATACTACTGTCCTTTCCATTATACAGTACAGTATAAACAGTCATATACTGTATATGTGATAAAGAATTTCCTTTTTTAAGTGAAATTTTCTTTCTTTGAAGTCTTTATCAATTCTTTACTACATATTCTTAAGTGTAAAGTAAGAGATGTGTTGTTATTACAGCATTGAATGCACCCCGAAGTAGAGACCCATTCCTTTTGTCATTCCCTTTGGGGCCCTTTCAGTGCCAGCAAACGACCCAATATTCTGGTGTTTAAGACATCCATTCATTATCTCTGTATTCCTTCGATTAGAAAAGAGAAAACAATTTTTGCGATAGTTTTTTAAATATATCTCAAGTGAATTAAATAAAGTTATGCCGCATCGCATCACATATTCTCCCGTTCCTCCACTGTCTCACTGTGTCTGTACTCTATTTTTTCTTTTCCTTCCTTAGCATCGCTTCCAAGTGTTCATTCATTCAGAAAATTAGAAAATTTTATCCCAAAAAAACTCTTCTTTTCTCTTATTAATGAAAATTATTATTGAGTTCAAGACATGTCAAAGTCGTCGTCGTATTCCTCTTCGTCTCTTTTATCACTTATAATACCTATCCTTCGCCCACAGCTCCGGATCTTGTGGATCACTTCTTCTTGCATTAGATTGAAACACATGGCCAGTAATGCCATTCCTTTCAAGGGTTAACAAAAGTATTAAATCATTTGATAATTACTTTTAAAATCTTATTAAATAATCAATGAATAAATGAATGGATATTTCAAAGGAGAGAATAATTTATAGAATACCTGTTAAGAGATAGAGACTACAAATGACTAGTTTTTCTTGTGAACTATCGCTGCCCACAACTGACGCTCCGGGAACTAAGTCTCCGAAACCAATAGTACCTAAAGAGTGAAATAACAGTTAATTTGATTTTCAATCAATGATTATATGATTAATTAATTTATAATTACTGAGAGTAACGAAACAAAAGTAAGCGCCGTCTAAAAAATTCCAGCCCTCCCAGAGCGAGAACAAGACTCCACCACCGCATACATAACTGGTTAATATGACCAGACATAGAGTGATGGGCACATGGACTCTAACCGACTCTTTGTTCCGTTCGTTGATTATATCATAACTGAACACCGGTTCAGACGTTTCCATTCCGTGCCTCTGGTATAGACTGTTGTCTCTCATCTCACTCTCGTCTCCAATCCCTGGAGGAAGTGATGCACTGAAAACACAATTAATAAAAGATTAAATAATTTTATACAAAATTATATCCATTAATACCCGGATTGTGGAAGAATCGTATGATTAGGACTGTTCAAAGTGGAGAAGGGAGATGTTGGCAATGAAAGGGTTGGTTGGATTGGCATTCTTTGAGGCATTGATGGCGTGACTGACGACACACTTCGCTGCAGACCATATCTAACCGACCGATTGTGGCCTTTATTTCTGCGATCACGTGATGATGGGTTTGATTTGCAAGAACAGAGACGGCCGTAAACATAGCGAAAAGACTTGGCCAAAATGTCCCCGATATTTGTCAAATATAATAACATCAATGGAATGCCAATTATTGCATATAATATGGTCAATATTTTGCCCCTTTCTGTGCGCGGACTTATATTTCCATATCCTTTAGTCAAAAAAATATAAGAATTGATAAGAATTTTGATAAGAATTTCATTCATTAAATGATAAAATCATTGAATTTTCATTGATTTTGGTTTTTGTTTAATATAAATAAAAAGTATTTTTAGTCAAAAACTAATGGTTTTGAGAAAAATTTAAATAAAAGAAAACATTGATTGCAAAAGAAAAATATTTTTGTTTTAGTCGTGAGTGAAGTGTTTGACAAACATTCAAACAATCATATCCTATATAAACATCTCATCCATTGTCAAAACGGTTAAGTCTTAGGATTTCTTCTCTTCTGAATTTGTGTTGAGAGGCACAGACATAAAAGTCAGTCTTCAGCACAATTTCTGTACATTATTCACAACACAATTCTTCAACTAATCTATTAATAGATCCAAAGAAAGCATAAAATACTTAAATTTAGATTTTGTTAAACACAAGAAATTTATGTAGAGATAGGGTTCAGTCGATCCAAATGTAAGCACTTTTACACTATTTTTAACATTGAATTACATAATCAACAAAAGATATTCACTTTATTTGTTTGGTATTTGTTTAGAATCTTTTATGAAACTAATGGCAATATAATGTAATTTACGAAAAAAAAAACAATTTAAACACTTTTTATATTAAGGATAATATCTCTCATAAAAAACGAGAATAACTTTGAGAATATGTTTTAAAATGATTTGATTGAAATATTTGATTAAATGACAAAAATTGATTGAATTGTAAAATATATTTTCAAATGAAGAAAACTGTTAAAAGAGTGGAGAAGTCGTTAAAGCATTTATTGCTGAGCACTGGTATTACAATTGCAGTTACAGTTAGAGTTAGTGAGTCTTAATGATGAAACTCATACTAAAACTCTTGTATTAATGCAAAAGATATATCGATGTTATGTTATATGCATTCCTTTGTGAAGACCGACTCTTCCAAACAAGTCGTCTCTTCGACGAAATGCAACTTATCTTAAGCTTAAATTCAATACAAAATTTGTTAATATTTGTTGTTTGGGAACCAAAAACGGGTTCTATCTCTACATGTATTGTATGAACAAAGAAGGAATTCATCATTAAATACATGGTTTCAGCGAACGAATGGATGAAATATAGCAAAGAAAACATTTGTTATCAACAAAAACAATAATACTTAGAAGTGACTCAATGTCCACAAAAGCATTCATATGTTTGACGACAATTATTCATAAGTGTCTGAATGTCTATCCCTGTCCAAAACAATGGTCATTCCATAATACTTTTGATTCATTCGACAATACATTACTTTATTAACATTTTTATAATAATATTTTATTTCGACTTTTCTTGAAATCAAATATCAATTAAAGTCTTGAAATGTATTTTATTTTGATTTTTCTTTCTATAAATTCGTGCAAACATTGTCTTTCTCTCTATACTGAAGATCAAATGTAGTGAAGATTTGGATCAATAACTACTCAAAGAAATGAAAATTGAAATAAAATATTACTGATTATTAGATTTTATGTTTGGGACAAATGTTGACATTAATGTCAAATCACTGAAAGTCAAGACTTTATACAGTATTCAATTGAATCTTAATTACAATCAAACAAATGATAGTCTTTTAATCAATCATTAATTAGTTTCTCAAACGTATTATAAAATTTATTATTCAATAAATGCATAATTGTTTGCATTATTAAAAATATTTATTTATTATTTGTACTATTTATTGATTAATTATTTCCATTGATTTGAACTAAAGTTTGTTTTTAAGTCATTTTGGATGAAAAACTGTTTTGCAATTCTTTTGTGATTTCAATGAAATATTTTTAAGGAAAAACATATTTCAAAATCCATTAGTGAATGAAAACTTTATATCTTATTCAAAGGGGAATAAATTATAATAACTACTGATTTTTTTTGATTTTAAAAAAATTCAAAATTCTTTCCATTAATTGAATTTAAAAGTTTTGAAAATCAATTAATTCGTAAATACTTAATAATATTCATTCATAATTCAATTGAATGTAACAAAAATCTGATAATAAATAATATATTCACAAAAAACATTTTTATTAATGAAATTATAATTTTTATAAATTATTTAAAATAACGAAGAATTGAATTTTATGTGTTATTATCAAAACAGAATTAAAAGAATTTAAAAATACTTATGAATTAAATGTATTATTGATTTGTATTGAAATTATTATTTTATAATAATTGGAGTCATTGTCTGTATTTTCATAATCTAGGCCTTGGAATTCCAAAAGGCCTGAAGAAAGGCCTAGGATAGGGACATAATTTATTGAATACCCCTTTCTCAGGTGGTTGTCTGTCAACAAAAGTCAGTGCTATTTTCTGCCCCTTTTGACAACTTTTTTTGTTTTGTATTAAAAAAAACATTATTTATATATTTTTGTTGAAAACCCCTTCTAATAATATGTCATGATAGTTGTGTATGTTTTTGAACATGAACATGAATTATGTCCATATCCTAGGCCTTTCTTCAGGCCTTTTGGAATTCCAAGATCTAGGCAATATGTTTCACCCTGGGCAACATTGCAAAAGCCTTTCTCTCTGTCTGAATGTCAAAAGTCTTTATCCCTATCATTAGACTCAAAAAATATGAAAAAAGGATTGAATTCATTATTCATGTAAACAATTAATTAAAAAAGTTAATAATTATATACATTTGCTCTCAAAGTATAGAATAGTTTTGTTGCAGTAATACTGTATTAGTGATGAAAAGCAAAACAAGTGATAAAATATTATATTTTTCTTTCGTTGAAATACTATTTAAATAATTAATTTTAAAAATGAAAAACATTTGAATAACATTTTCTTTCGCTTTGGGATTGCTTTCAGGTTTTATGTAAAAGAATATTCTTAATTAATGAGAATATTCTGTAAAATAATCCTCATTAAAGAAAAAACATTAAATGAATTCTTTAATTGAATGCTTTTTATAACTTTTTCATAACATTAATCAAATCATATTATCTAAAACTAAGTTATAATTCCTAATAATTCCTAATAAGACGAAAGTATTTCTATTTTGACACCAATTTTCTCAAAAGTCTATCAAAATTTTTAAACATAATTACAAATTCCAAGAATAGATTTTATCCGGATATGAGTTGCTCTCAAAACACACATGTTGTGAAAGTGTATTCCTTAAGAGTTTGAACGCTTGTAATAATGAACCAAAAGATTATTATTTGAAGACTCACTAAATGTCAAATATATACACATTTTTGGATAAATTACTTTCAAAAACATATAAATTATAAATTGCTTTTAAAAATCAATTTTTTGTTTAATTTACTCAAAAATAAATTATAAATTTATGAAAGAATTATTCGTGACTTTAATATAAAAATAAATGTTGATTAAAACCAGAACTGTATATACAATATAATCCCTGTGCTCTTAGTTATTCTAAACGCAATGTTTTGATTCAATTTTTTGTTGATTCACTCGTTTAAAAAAATATTATTTTCTTCTTTCATGGCGTAAATGAGATTTAAATTACTATTAGAAATAAAATACAGTTTTTATATCATATTTGATTATATCTTAATTCAACTTTTCTTATAATTTTGTGCAAAACTCTTGACGTGAAATAAATCTAATTTAAGAAAAATTTTTTAATAATCAAATTCTTATTAATTAAAAGTTTTTGTTTGAATAATAATTTAAAAGATATAAAGTTTTTTAATTCAATTTCAAAATATTATTTGACTGAGAATTCAAGTCTTTATAGAATTGAAGTTAATTTAAAGGCAAATATATTCTCAATTTTTGTCAAATATTGAATTTTCTTATTAATTGAAAATTATAAATAGAGTAAAAAATTTTGGTTCGACTCAATAGATGTGAAATAGACGCCAAAAATCTATTATTGAGATCTCATTTGAAGGCAAATATTTATCGATTTATAAGAAGATGTTAATTATGTTCATTTGAAAAGAAAATAACATTTTTAACTATAAATATTTGAATGTTTAAACAGTAATAACAGTAAATATTTCTGTATTTTATTTTTTAAACTAAAATCAAAACATCTGTAAAAACAAAACTCTTTTAATATTAATAATTTATATTATATTCACTCGATTTTACTTTTTATCGACTTTTTAATAAAGTCTTTATTATTATTGAATAATAGCTAGAATTCAAATAATATTCACAAACTGTTGAATCAAATTCTTTAGATTCTTGCCATTCATTTGCTGTTAACAGAAATAACAATTACTTTTGCATTCTCTATAAATTGAATTTTTTAAACACATTTATAATCTTTAATTAAATTTGCAAAAAAAGATAAAATGTGTCTAAAATGACATACAATTGTTAGTATACTTTGTTTTAATTAAAAGCAATCAAAATGCAGACAAAAGTGTAGTTATTCTACAAATGAAATATTTGAAGTAAAAAAAAATTCAATTATTGACAGATAAGACACAAAACAAATATTTCATAGACTTTATTTTGACTGAATTTATCTCATTTTCAAAGAAAATTGTCATTATTATTAGTGATGTACAAAAACCCAAAAGGCCCAGGCTATAGGCAGATCCAAAGGACGTCCATTGACTCCATTCTCGAAGTCCATTAATATTTTTTATATTTTGTTTAAAACATAAAAATTGAATTTTTTTAAATATTGTTTTTTTTGAAGAATTAACAAAATTAAGCACAAATTAAAACAATTTTTAATTCACTAAAGACTCCAAAAATCGATTTTAGCAGTGATTAGACATTTGAACATTGATTGGGTTTATAAATGTTAGCGAAATATAAATATATGCAAAGAAAATAATATTTTCAATAATCAAAGTTTCTAATATTTGCACCTACTCTGTATACTATAGAGGACCTAGATCTCTTAAAATTAAATAATAACTAAATTAATAAAATATATGTTTATATAAAAAATGGTCAGATTTTATGTCAAACTATTTGATCGATTGAGAAATGTTCGCAACTTTTGTGTTATTTGAAACTTTCAGCTCTAGTATGGGCTATATCTTGGCTGACAATCTCTTTGTATTGACAAGAATGTCTGTGCCAGTGGAGCACTGACAGCACAGGCAGTGATGGCAGTGTTGCCAGAATTGAGAAGACAGTCAATATGGCGATCACTGAACAGGACTTATATGAAATGTATCGCAAACTCATATATACTCAAAAGTTAAGAGAGAGATACAAACAATTTGGATCAATTCCAATGAGAATGAACTGGAGTATAACCGATACAGTGCTTCACAACAATCATAAGGTTCTGTTTGACTAAAACTCCAACTAATAGTGAATGCGATCAACGCTTAGAAAGGCTTTCAAAAGTCAAGTGAAGCCGAGCTCAGCTCTCATATGCTATACCTATTGAAACAAATAAATATATTATTATTCAATAGATTTCTGCAATTCGTCTTCACTTGAATTATAAAAACTTATTCAATATATGATTCGTTCATTGCATTCATATTAGAAAAGCAAAAAAAATAATACTTTTGAACTCCAGTTCTGTATATATGATATATAGAGCACTGAATATAAAATAAATTTCGTTTCAAGTCTTATAAGTTTTCATTAAATTATTCACAGATTCGATGCTTTAGTACATTATTCATCAAAAACAGTATAGAATTGTTGACACATTTCATGTCTCAATCAAATTCACAACATTTTTAATCATATTTTCATACGCTTTGAATCTATTTTAAAGTCATTTATAAATTTTAATAAATATAAAAATTATTATAATATTTACAATTTTATTCATTTCATTCAATTAATTCAAACTTTAAAAACAAAATAAACCGTAAAGTATTTGAACTAAAAAATAATAATAAAATTTTAATATTTTCTTCATTTGAAACATAAGATGAATGAGAATTTTGAATGTTTTTCGGCAATGAATATAACAGTTAGTGTTTTGTTCAATAAAAATAAATGCAATTTTGTTTGTTTTTGTTAATCACTGATCAGTTGAATCACATTTAATAATAGCTGTTATACTGTTGTCAACGTTTAGACAACAATAGGTTTCGAACCGTAATTGTGATCAACAGAAAACACATACACTTTTAGTAGTGCTTTAATGCAATGAATCATTTGATTCTTTACAATAAACTTCTCTCAACTAAAACATAATTAATTCTTTTGCCGACGAAAAAAGTCTAGATTTGTCTTCACAGACATTACATACAGACATAGAGCTGGAGTGTATGTATGGCATCGAATGGCAGTAAAACTTTTATTAGTTTTATTGTCGTTTATTTTGACAAAAACAAAACATTTATTTTCCTTATAATCGATTAATGAAAGACCAAAACGAGAAATATTTTAGATTAAAAGTTAATTAAAAAACTTACCGATTGTTGAAATGACAGTCAAACTGAAGAGGAAGGCACCGGAAAAAGACCACTGTTCCTGACCGGCCCCTTGTTGTCCTTCATAGCCATCTTTGATCGCTTTCATCAGATCTGTTTGAAATGATTTAATTTCATCGACAATGGATTTCCTCCACTTCTCATAGAAGAGCACATTATTGTTGTAGGCTTTGGACAGTTAGACAAAAATGTCATTTAATATTCAATTATTAATACAAGAATCCATTTTAGGGGACATTATGGACAGGAATCAAACATATGAAGACATACTTATACTCCATAAGTGATGAATAGTTTTATTCCTGAGTTCATTGACTTGTTTTGTTGTCTGCACTTCAAACGGATTCTCAATAGCCCTGAATATAAAGGCGCCCCCAACTGAATAGCCCACAACCAGTAGACAGAGGCCAACGTTGGACACAAGAAATGCCAAGAATTTTCTGCAACAAGTTTTGCACTTCGACGCCGGCGGACGTCTTCGTTGGTCGTGGACCGCACCGATAGCCTGTCGATGGCGTAGACTTCTTCGGGTAGATCTCTTGCGGTCCAAAGCCATATGGGATAACTATTAGGCACTGACTGAACCAACTGTGAGCACAACATTGAGAGCAGGTCTGTATGAATGCCAACATTTCACAACTAATTCAACACAAACACTCAAAACACTCTCTTCTCGACTATAATTAAGTGTCTTACCATCCCTTCCTTTACCACATGAACGACACATTCAGGAAAAATTGGGAAATACTTTCTTAACTTTGGTTTTGTTTTGTTTAGATTTTCTTCAATTTTTAATCAATTAAATTATACACAAAAATGAATGAAATATTATTTTATGTATTATTATATGAAAAGAGATTATCATTAAATGTTAATTAAGATCAATGTGTTTCACATACACTCTATGTGTTTCACATGCACTCAAATGAGCGAACATTACTATACTATTTTTGGTGTGAAATAACATAAACTCATTATTACTATAACTAATGGAAAAGTATTTTTTAATGTAATTTAAAGAAAAACTTTATATTAATATTATTTGTATATAAAATAAAAATACGTTAATTAAAGGCTGGCATTGGATGGAAAGTTGACTCAAAAGCTCGTTATGAGATAATTACAGGAATGATAGAGTGTGTGCTCTGTAGACACAACACCAATACATGTGATTAGAGATCGAAAGATGATTTTCAACAAAACGAAAACCAAATATAAATATAAAAATCTTTTGAAAGCGTAACGAAAGCGAAAATTTCATCAAAATCTAACGAAATGAAAACATTTGTTCACAAAAGACTCTAAGAATAACTGTTATATTCATTATATCAATGAAATATTATTGCATTTCTTCTAAGATTTCAAATGAAATGTTTGCCACTTATATACTGATTATAGCACCCACACCTAAAACATGTCCTTGGTCAAATAAACAATTGTCTCGTTTATTGCGTTAAATATTGATTTCATGTTTATATTTCATATAAATCCATACAAACAAACATAAATACATCCCTTCCCTCCTTTTAATGCATTAGGTTTTATGCTTTTTTATGAGATTTTCTTCTTTTTGGACACAATATTGACTTAAAGTAAAGCAAAATATCGATAGAGTTTAGACAAAAGTACACATCAATGGCTCTGATATGCAAACCATTTGTTTGCATTTGAGGCTAAAAACAAGTCATTTATTATACTATTTTCAAGCTATTCATTACAACATTGAGAACAGGGTTTGAAATAAAAAATTATAATTTATTTTCGATTATAAATACAATTAATACAACAATAAAATGAAAATCTGTTTTTAAATATAGAAAATTATTTGTTGTATATATTGTTCAGAAAATATTCTTTTGATTCTAATCTCAATGTTATTCATATGAATGATATCTTTTGATTTGTTATAAGGTTTTTATAATAAAGAAATATTTAATACGAAATGCATTTGAAATTGTATTTACGATATATTGAAGATTTATGAGATTTTATTCATTCATTGTTCACACATAAGGAGTGATCGCTTATATTATATAAAGAATAGACATTGAAATGCATTATAAATATAGAGACAAATTGTTTGAAAACGATTTTGAAACAAAAACGTGTTTTTGAATTATGAATAATGTTTTCAAAGTTTGCAAATTTAATAAATTGTTTTATAGATTATTTTACATCAATTGAATGATAAAAATATTTAAAAATATGTTATTTTTTGTAAATTATTTGAAAATTTAAATGAATTAAAGTATTTTTAATAATAAAAATACAATTATTTAATTTTATTTTCAGTCAAACATTGACTACATTTCTAATTTTCTTCATTTGTTATCTCAAGAACACATGGAATAGCTGGTAAGCTATCATCAGCCCTCGCCATCTTAGTTACCACCGCTCGTAACAATTTATTGTCAAATTAAGTAAAGTTTTGCATAAAAGTGCAAAAACTGAATTTTAAATATCTGACACTTTTTGATAATCTTTTGCTAAAAGAATTTTATTAAAAGAATTTGTGAAGAAATAGAGAACTGTTTGTGCTCTCAATGTAAGGGCTTTTGTGTTTGGGCTGACAATAGGGATGACGTGATTGAGTTGAGAAGAGATATCCAAAATGAAGCGTAAAAACAAGGAGAGAGAGAGAGAGAGAGAGAGAGAGAGAGAGAGAGAGAGAGAGAGAGAGAGAGAGAGAACTGAATATTGTTTCAGATCACAGACAACACATAGAAGAGTGAAAGTGAAGAAAAGGCATCACTTTTTGTAAACGTATCGCAACTGATCTCTAACTTCAAGATATATTGGGTTTTATCTCTTCAGGCAATTACTTGTGCTTTTGGTACAGACCTTAAAATACAGACAAATAGAAAGCAAACGAAATAATGATTAAAAATATATGGCTTTCAATGGCATCCAATTTATAGATTAACGAACTTTTTGTTCACTAATTTTATTCCTATTACTTGTGCTCTGAGTCTACAAATAGTCTAAGAATTTCTTATTTTCATTAATACAAAAGTGTAACAAAAGTGCAGTTAAATAGTTAAGTGTTAGCACCGGATGGTTTGGCCTTACAGTTCATTGCTTCAGTGCTCAACTACTGTACTTTCTAACTGTTATGTTAGACTTGAAATATAACAAAACTATTGTCTGCAATAAAATGCACTGAAATTGTAATACAGAGAACACATTGAAAGTAATCAAAACTGTTTTGCAGTCAAACACACGAAACACTGAATATATTTGTGAACAAAAACAAAATCCAAACCAATTCTCATAAAACACATCAATTAAACACTAAATAAAATGTTTTATACAATCTCTCAATTTTTTTGCCAACAAAACGAAAACAAAATATTTTAGTATTAAATATAAATCTATATTTTAATAAAAAATTATTCAAAGCGAAGAAATGATAAAATGAAAACATTTTGTAATTCCAAGGCTTATGAAATTCAAAAACAAATTTATTAATAAAAAAAGAATTTTTAATATTTTAAAAGTCTGTGAATTGAATAATATTAAAATTTTATATTAAGATCAAAAGCTTCTTATGATTTATATTCTTTGATTCATAACTACTGAATAGAAAATTGTATTTTATTATTGACATTAAAGTTATGCTAATATTTTTTAATAGTTAAACAGAAGCTCTAAAATACTGTACATTTGAACTGATCTAAAAGTAAAGTAAATACAAATAAATGCAATATAAATATCATATCGAAAAAGCAAATGTAATTCAAGTCAAACCTCAATCAATTCAAGTCCTAAGCCTTGAAGGGCTTTCTGTATAAGACATGAGACATAAGCGCTATTTTAGCCCAATATTAAGTCTTCTCTTTCTATATACACAACAAAATGAAAATGTTTGCCACAAACAAGAATAAGACTTAACTATTAAATACCCCTTAATCTCAAACATTGGATTCGACCAAACGTTTCACAAAAAAAAATTATAAAAGTCTTAAAAATTTAATGAAAGTTTAAAATGAATTAAAGAAATAAAATAAATTAAAATCTAAAATATAATTCAAAACATTATATTTTAATTATTTATTTGATTAAAAAATACATTTCATTTTTTATGCCATTAAATGCCACTCCTCTGCAAACCATTATATGTGTGCAGGAAAGTTAGTTTAAGGGGATATACAATGAACTCACTATTGAGATATAATGTGAAAAATTGTGAAAATAATAGTATTTTTATATAAGTATTGATGTTTTATTGCAACTCAGGTTTCGTTGAAAACATTTTATATTCAAACAGTCCTTCAATTGTATTGAAAAATACAATAAATTCATTTTATTTTTCTATATTCAATGGATTGTCGTTTATTCTGTGATTGATAGCCAAACGGGCGTTCAATATATACGTTGACAACAATTTTTGTCACTATCTCTGAACCAATTTTTGCAAAGACATGAAAATCTTCTCTATTTTTGCTCTTTTCATATATTTGATTATAAAATCACTGAACACTTCAACAAATCAAAGCTCAAAAGTAGATTCGATACCAATAAAAATAGATTTGCTTTTAGGGACAGGAGTTGACCTCAAGAGTTGACCCCTTATTCAATATAAAGACCACAAAAATCATATCAATATCTTATGCCTACAATAAAACGTCTAAATATTGTTTGTCATAAAATATAAGTATATTTAATGCAAATTTTTATTCCCCAAACAATTGACAAATGCATTAAATATGTTAATCAAATCCATGATTAGATTGAGTTCAAGTGACCCATAAATACTGAATTTATTTTATACATAAAGATTAAAATAGAAAAAATAATTCAAAATTTTATCCAAAATTCAATGCATTTTTAATTCAATGTTAAATTTAAAAGAGATTAAGAAGTGTTTCACTATTTGGCGAAATATCTCAAAATTATATTCTATTATACATTATATAATTGTTTTTACAATTTTCACATCAATTGAAATTAAATTTATATTTATATTTATGTCTTAATTCAATGCAATTTTAGTCATTCATGAGTTTATGATTTTATTTGTTTTAATTGTTTTCATTTCAATGGTTTTCAGTGAATATATATATTATAAAATTTCATGATTTTATTATAATTTTTCTCTCAAACGACTCAATGTTCAGTCTTTTGTGACAAAGAAATTGCATTTTTGTTGAAAGTATTTTTCTTTATATAAAAAAACATTTATTCGAAACGAAATCCAAAGCCAATCAAAGTCTATATTGAATAAGAAGTTATCAGATATTGATTTGAAGTCAGAAGTCATGCGTTAATAATATTTATGGTTTAAAATTGATATGAAATGTAAGAAAAATAACAAAAAGTTCAATACAAATGATTGCTTTACTCTTCGTAATAAACAAATTAATCAATAGTTTTTCGTTTTATACAAATCAAAAGTAAAGAATTTTTGCTATAATAAGAAAAAAGAAAATTATTTGAAATGTTGTTCAAAAAAAATGAAAAATAATTATTAATTTAGAATTTATTTCACGATTTAATCCTAATATACGGAAGTATTTCAAGAAGTCTTTTAATGGTTTATAAATTATAAAAAATAGTATAATATTTGTTGTAATGATTTTCTGTATCGGAAGTTAAGCCGAAAAATATTTTGAGATTAAGTGTCGTTCAAATGAGACGTTTTGTTAATATAGTATTAGAGCTAATATTGTGAAACATAACTGAACTCACAATTCATTTGAGAAGGTTTTTGTGTAAAAAACTCTTGGCTTCAAATATTTTGCTTAAGTTTATGACTTATTTGTGACATAACTCTTAAATAAGAGAAAATACTTTTTTCAGATCAAACAAAATATTTCTTAAAATATAGAGAAAATAGTGATTTTGGGCAAAAATGTTTCACTAAAAGACTTTTTAAGCGAATAATATGTTTTTTTTTGTGTCAAACTAATGTAAACCAATATATAACTGATTGGTTTATATTTCTTATATTTCTTAAGCCTTTCGAATAAATTATTATATTTTTCTCTCTTTATTTCATATAAAATAGAGTGAAATGTATGGCCTTTCCTGAAGAGAGGCATAAATAAGGAAAGGCTATAAACAAATAGCATTTGAAATCACTTTTATTTTTATTAGGGTTGACAACAACACATTTCATTGGAGAAATTTCTGGGAAACTTCTTTGAAGTAAATTTCTAGAAATATAACTTTTAATTAAATATCTTTAAAACTAAAAAAGTAAATAAAATTCTAACAACACTTTCTATCATAAAATTTGAAGAAATATCAATTTAAAGCATAAAAACCTTGGTCATTTGTTTCGTATTGGGATTTCACTTATAGATTTAGAGTGTATGAAATGTAAACCATAAACTCTAATAACAAACACTGACTCAATGTTTATGACATTTTGTTAAATTAATTGACAATTAATAAGGATTTTTCATTAGATTTATTTTGAAAACAATATTTTGTGAATATCTTTATACAAAACTTATAATAAAAATATTTAAAAATAATTATAATTATTATAATTATTGATTACTATAATTACAGAATATTCTTTTAAACAAGGTAATAATAAAGTAAATCCTACTTTATTTAGTATTACAAATCATAAATAATGAAAATTCCACAGAAATTTTCAATTAGATATTTCACTGAAAGTTGTCTTTATTTTTAAAAAATCGCCAAACTGTCCAAACTGTCCTCTCTCATTTTCATTCAATAAATATTGAATTTCTATTAATAATAAATAATTTTAAAAACAATTTTTTAAAACAAATAATTCACTCATTATTAACGAATCGATGAAAAAAATATATTTTATATTCAAATCAGCATTTTTTTGACTTTATATGCAATTCAATCATTCATACAATAATTTTGTCATATTTTTACAACCTTTGAGGCAATGAAAAACTTTATGAAATTTTTCATAAAAGCAAATATTCTTCTGAAGAGTTCACTCAATCTTTAGTGATGTCTGACATTAGAAAAGATAGGATAACTTATTCCCTGATAAGTCTTATGAACGAAATATTGTATAAGAGAGGATTAAAAGTATTTTTGTGTTAAGAAAAGACTCCAAAAAACCACATCTTTTATCGTTTCATTTCATTGTTCATATTTTCTTTCACTTTGTCTCCCCTGAGGCTAATCATAGATATAATTCTCTTTCCAATACAATACAATCAATTCATTTCGAGATATCCTTTTCTTCGTTAAAGACAATAAATTTCATTTTATATTAATATTTCGATTCAATATAAATGTAAACTAAAAAATAATACAATTATTAAAACAATTAATTATTTTATTATATTTATTGAAATATTAATAAAGTAAATGATATTTGGATTTGTGGTCAAAGAAGTGTATGTTTGATAACATCATTGTTGACATGAGAGACAAGAACTGATGTCTTGTTAGACACGATATCATTAAAGTGCAAACCATTGTCAAAACACCTGATATTTGTTATAAGTTATACTTTTTTATTCTTTGTCATTGCAATCAAAGTTATTCTTTGATGTCTGTCCGGTTTGTCCACAAAGTCAGGGTATTATTGAGTTAATGATTCGTTAGACTCAACTTCTCCTAATACCTGACAGTAATACCACTCCTGTTTAGAATCTAAACTTCAGATCAATCAAAACACACAAAAACTTTTCATTTTTCTTTCAAAACTCTCTTCACTAAATGTTTTCAATTTTGAAGAATATTTTAATTAAATTATTATTATTTGTGATAAAAGTCGTGAAAATGTCTATAATTTATAAGTTTTGCAAATCTCTTGAAAACATAGGATATAATACATTAATAATGTTCTCTAAGAATAAATAGACTTCACATCCGTTTTGTAAATGATTTATTGATGTAGTGATGAACTAGTGTTCGAGCCCTCACATGCCAGTGCTTTGCCAGCGCTGACACATATGTTAATCAAATCAATAATAATTGTGAATTAATTGCATTTGATTCACATATTAATGTATTTCAGACATTGACAGACATTTAGCCATTCTTTCATTACATCATTTTTTGTCATTTTTGCCACAAAACTAATTGACTCAAAGACATGAAGACTCAAAGACATGGAGACTCAAAGACATGAAGACATTCCTAAATCTAGATATCATTCAATTTCTGTTTCATATGAACTGATCTAAAGAATGATTGAATAATTAGTTGTTTTTAACGATTGGTTTTTTGTAGTCAAACATCAAAATAAGTTTATATGAAATTAAATCCATTACTAAAAGTCAATTCTTGACTAAATTCTATATCTTCACACTTAAAGTCTCACTCATTTGGTACTGAAATCACGTCCCAAACGATGTCATTTTGAACCAAAAAATATCATTTGATCGCAATTTTGAGTTTCATTCACTCATATCATAAATCTTTTATATTATAAGCCAAAAACAATTACACTTTTTCTTATTTTCATATCAGAAATCATTTTGAAACTGAAAGACATTTAAGAATTGAATTATTTATTACTAAAATGAAAATATTCTTCAAAAGAATTGTACAAATAGTCTGACTTTAAATATGTTAATATGTGTTAAACAATTATTCGTTCAATAATTCAGTGAATAATATTTTCAATTTTGATTCCCTTTAAATATTGTCTAAATATCAAATCAAATCAAATTTTTGTATCAAAAGTATAAAATCAATATATTTTTATTGAGTCCTAAATGTATGAAATGTTGAAATGAGTATTAAATGAGTAATTCTGAAAGAATTTATGTTTTTGTTATAAATAGCGCTCAAAGGCTAGAATATATTTAAATAAACTAAAAATGAGTTGAATTTGAAATATAAAATATATTTAGTTTTTTTTATCAATTTGTCTTCAAATCTATGGCAAAGATGTGACAGAATAATGACCCTGGTGTTGCAATACTCAATATTCTTGTTTCAATTCTTTATAAATGAGTCGAATGAAAGAATATTTAAGCCTTTGATTGTATAATAATATATAAAATACTACTTAATATAAACTGAATTGAAGTAAACTTTCTTTGAATAAAATCATTATTTCTTATAAATAATATATGAATAATAATTAGATTTTTTATGATTTGAAAAAATGTGATTAATTTGAAAGATTTAAACGAAAACGTTTTCAATAAATGATTGATGTATTCAATAATTAAAATAAATATTCAAAACAATCTTTATTTGAATTTATTTTTATTTCTCATTAAATAAATCATTTGATAAAACATTATTTAATAATAAATTTGTTAATAAAAACATTTAATATGAATAGTCTATTTGTTTGTCAAATATTTCATAATTTTATGCATTAAAGAACAAGAAATGAATTATTTTTATGATATGAGCAGATCTTTTACGACAAAATGAGTTTACAATTTATCATAATTTTGTGTTTTTTTTTTGTTTTATTCAAACATTTACATTAGATTCTTGTGTTTGAGCTTCACTTTAATAGGGAATGTATTGAAAATGAATGTCTTTATATAAATCTTAATTTCCATTATTCAATATCTTCTTCGCTCTTTGGCATCAAAATTGTTGTGGAATTCTATTTCATGCCTTTCCTCAGACATCGAAGTCTTCGTCATGGCTTTCATTAGTCGACTGATCAATGTCTGGTTCGTCGGAAAGTAATCCAAACTTTTTTCCACATCTTTTCATTTTATGTAAGACTTGTTCGCGAACTGAACCATAAAATTATTTTATAATTAACAACACAACCAATACTTGGGTCATAAGGGTGTGAAAGGGGAGGGAATGCTCGGAACAGTACAGTTAGACATTCGTCGATAGCATACCTAAATTGAAGCTCATCGCTATTAAAGCCATTCCTCCGATAATATAAGCGGTGGTTATTATGAGTTTCTTTTGTGAACCGTCTCTACCACTTAGCACTGAATGGCCGGGCATTAAATCGCCGAAACCAATGGTACTAAAGATGAGTGAAAATAAGTAAAATATTTTTGAGAAAATAAAATAAACTTCAATTCGTTTGCGAAAATGAATCGAAATATTATTATAACCGAAGAAAAACATAATAAACTCAAAGGAAAGTAATGTCAAAACCAAAACAAAAATTATAAAAAGAATGAAAAATATATCAAATAATGAATTGTCTGAACAATTGATTTGGTCTTTGGGTTTGGATTGCGTGCAAAGTATTATATAATAGGAAGACTATATTCTACTCTATCTTAGGGTCAAACTGAACCTTGGTGTAAATATCATTGAGCCTGAATCAAAATCTCTAAGCCTGAGCCTATGGAGCACTGTATTCATGTTATAAGACTTTCTCTAATTATTGAAAACAAGATCTCTTTTGTCATCAAAAGTCAAACAATCAAATCATATGACTGTCCTCAGACCTAAGCAAACAAAATGCGATGTAAGAGCCGTCCAGAATAGTCCAGCCCTCCCACATATGGAACAGTCCGGCGCCCATAAGTATATATCCAGCAATGAGCAAAATGCACAGCACTATAGGAATGGTAACATTGTGTTCCTCTTCATCGGATGTAGGGGTGATGCCGACGTCCATCGGGTCAGACCTATCCCTCGAATTCTTTAGTATCGACGGATGAGGTGAATGTGAATGTGCTCTATTGAGAGTACCGGCACAACTGTGATGGTCTCCAATGTCAGAGCACATCTTGGTCTCGGTCTCGAGAGCGCCGGTATTGTATTGTTCTCTTTGAGAGTTGGAATTACAGGCGGAGTAGCACTTATTGGTCCGGTAGGGATCACCCGTTGAGTTACAATGGATGAGATGTCCGGTCGGACTGACATCGTTCAGAGCGATGTGATGGACGTGATAGTGATCGTGCAAATGGTGGTGACTGTGGAGGTTCTGGTCATCCGGGTCTGAGTCACCACTTGAGCAGTTGCAGCAATAGCTGTACAAACATTTGAAGGCTTTGGACAACATTTGGCCCAAATTTGATAAAAATAACAACATTAATGGGATTCCAACGATAGCGTAGGCAATGGTGGCCAGTCTGCCCTCGGAGGTATGGGGTCTATTGCCATACCCTATAATGAAAATATAAATATAAATATTAATGTCATTTTTGGGAAAGGGATGTCATTTGTAATGCATTGAGTTTTGGTACAACTATTGTTCATGACTTAATGGATGGCATTAATCAGTTTTGACTCTAATTTCTTCACAATTTTATTACATTTTATGAGTTGAAAGCATTCACTGTTGGCTATAATGTTGCAAAAGAGGAGAAAACGATACAAAAAACTAAAGACTTTCCAAATGATGACATAATTATAAAAACTCATTCGTTAAGACATTTTCTGGTGTTTAGAGAAAAACAAAATTTATAATTAATTTAATCTTAAATGAGTTGTCATTTATTTCAGGTGCAAATTATGCATTAAATGCTAATTTTCCCCTTAATGGCACTGTATTACAAATCATTTGACACTCAAAAAACATTAAGAAATGAAACTCCCTTTCAGTCGACAATGTGTTTGTATTCATTGATTGCATTCTTTCCTCTATTTGTCAATTCATTACAATTTGTACGAAAAAAAAACTAAAGACACGAAAAGCGAGTATTCGTTGATATCTCTAAAGATTCATAAATTCTGTTCAACACTGAATAAACAATGTCTGACAATGACTTTAATCGGAGATTCTGGTGTTTAGTAGCAATAGACGAATATTATATATATGTCTCCAAATTACATGTCGTTCCCAGAAATAGTTATTCCGAAAAATCAGTTCAATTCGTGGCATCAATTGATAGCCAGAGCGCTGACAATAAGGGTTGAGTCGTGGCGTAAGCCTAGTGTCAAAGTTATGGCGAGACTGAACACCGAATGATAGTTTAAGACCAAATACTCAATGATAGCAATAAAGGAAGAGAATGTTATTTGAAGGGAATGTTTGAAAAAGGGTGTGAAAAGACATCGCCAGAAAATTATAGATAAGAAGAGTCAGAAAAGTCTTGAGAAAATCAAACTATAAAAGCGAATCCAAAGGTATTACCAGAGCTTAAAGTTTTAATGCATACAAACTATTCATAAAATGAATGTCTAATCAAAACGAGAGAACATTTATTGACAAAAAAAACCAAAAGTCAGTTATTGTTGAATATTATGTTCTAATAATTTTCAGTCATTATATGAATGGCAACAAACCTATTGAAAATGTATGCTCTTTTCAACATTGGGTATGAATAAAAAATATTATTTTTGTGTTTCGTTTGATGTCATATATTATATAAAAAGCAAAATATAATATAAAATAATATTTTGTGAAATTCATAAATATCTGATTCACAACATGTGATGCCTTGGATCTTTGAATGGATATTTTGAACTATTGGTTACACTATTGAAAAACTATGAAAACCATTGAAAAAAGTAATGCTATTGTGTTTTACCATTGGATGAATACATTGAATACATTACAGAATTGAGTTAATAGTTGTTCGCTTCAGTTCTCATACTTTTGGGAATTTCTCGAATAACTCACAATATAATAAACACAGAATATCACAGAATATGGGGCTCTGTATATATGGTCTGCGGCATCATTTCATCCATGTTCTTCATGTTCTCCATGTTCTCTCTCAGCTCATTATCCATCTCTCTCTCTTACTCTCATTATTGTGCACTGGAATAGCACTGGTATTGTTGGGCTAATGCATCCAAACTTAAGATTATATTTATAATAGTGTTTCACTATTATATTGCATGACTTATTCCCTTCGAGTTATACGTATTGGCAGTCCTTTTAGCCATACTTTTACCCAATAATCGTATGAATGACTACAAGATATGAATTCTCATTGGAATTAAGAAAAAATATATAAATTATTATTTTTATTATAGCTTTCATTTCCTAACTTTTTGTTTATAAGAATTCAAGTCTTAATCATTAATTCAAATCATTGAAAATATTTTTTCAGATAAAAAGTAATGATTTATTTAATTATACACTAATAAAGGGCTTGATTTGAATCTGAGATTATTATAGTGAAGACAAGCGCCAAGTGTTTCAACACTCGGTTGGCTTTTATTGAGTTAATAAAATTTTATTATATTATTATATGACAGAAAATAACCCAAACGTATTGTGTATAAAATAGTCAGCACTTGACATGAATTTTATAATTTGATAAAAATATCTTTTTATCCATACGTGAAAAGTCACGAAAAGGTTGTCTCACTTTTAAGTGATATATAAACATCACATTTAAATAGACTTTCAATCATTGAATTATTAATTGTTTCCACAAATGATATGATATAATGAAATACAGAATAACCAAAAAGTGAATTCAATGACAACAATAAAGACATTTTAATGATTAATAGTATGAATGTCTCATTTGGTTTCACTCAACACAAATAATAAATGGCAAAAGTTTTTACTGAAATAATTTTTTTGTCTGTTTGTGTGTCTCTCGTATTGAATACAATTGTTATAATAATACTAATGATAGAGCCGTTAGGAAAAGGTTTTGTTAGTCGAAGTCTCCATCAATTATAGCGCAGCCCTAAAAGAATATCACAGAATATTCTGAATAAGAATAACAAAAGTATAATACAATTTATCTCTAAATTAACTTTCATTGAGTTTAATGAACAACAATAACACGAAATGCAATGAAATAAACGAAAAACTCTCAAAAATAATTAATTAATTTTATATAGTCTTTGCTTTTGTAATAAATAGACAAATGTTGCCAAAATAACACTGCTCTATAAAATATCAATTATACCCTGAATCTATCAATTATATAAATGAGAATAATCAATTACACCATGGTGAATCTGTAATGAATAATTATTATATAATATATAAATTGTTATTTTCAGACATTTTATAAAAGTTTTTATCGTTCAAAACGTTTTGACATTAAATATAACTTTGAATAAATTTTTAAATATAATATTCTTTAAATTATTATTATTATTATTATTATTATTAACATTCTCTCAACCATTCTCTCAAACATTCTCAAACACTTTCTCTATATGTTTAAGAAATGGTTTTTTGAGGAAATTGTTGGCAATAATAATAGGAAAAATACATTTGAGATATACTATAATATTATTTGTTATGAGTTTTAAAATACGAATCAATATTTCATTTTGTATTTCATATTAAATTTTATATACAATTCATGAAAAGAGAAATTTATGCTCCAATTAGTTATGATTTGCATTGACTTTATAGATAACACTTTGATATCACATTTGATTGAATTCACAGATTATACTCAAATATAACAAAAAATATTTGAATTTAAAATATATTGCAATCAAACGAATGGTTTTTGAGATCAATATTTAATTGATATTATTTTATATAAAACTTTAAAATCACTTCAAATACTTTAAATCAAATCTTTTTAAGTTTATTCAATGATATAAAAATCTATTTTAAAACTCAAATCATTAAAAAATAACTTATGAAAGTGTAATACTATTAGGACTGGAAGGACAGTCGGCTCAGGGAGTCATTAGATTCTAGATTGAAAAATATGAGCAATAAATGACCAAATTATTGATTGTCTGCAGATTTTAGTATTCATTGAGTGATTTTGATTACCCCCTTTTGAATGGAGTATTCAATAAGTACGTATGAACAGGAAGGGGAGGGTTCAACAAAAGCATACGAAAACGTATGCAAAATGTATGGGTTAGACAAAGGCATAGATACGAAAAGTGTGAATAAATCATAAATTGTTGCAAAAAATATTAACAAAAATTTTAGATTTTTTTCAAAATAAATGCCCAAAAGATTTTGATATAACTTATTATCAGATATTTTATGTCAAATCGTTTTAAGTCAATACACTTTTGTGTGTAATGGGGGTTGGGTTGGGTTGGGTTGGGTTGGGTTGGTTATCAAATGTATGAAGTAACATGAAACAAAAGCGTAGTTAAGGTACAAATCAAATGAACGTCTCTCTTGTTTTCTATCCCGCCTTTTATTCTTGATGATCACTGTTCTAAATCGCTGTCTATTTCACTGATCTGTTATGGGATGGGATATACTGTCAACTCATAATCAAAAGTTGGATTCATGTTAACAGTAATTATTATTTTATTTTATATAAAATGTCTTAAAATTACATTTATTTCTTCATTCAAATGATTTCTAATATTATTGAATGCAATTATCATTAATTTTATTCTTTTTTAACACATTTTATTCAATAAAAAAATAATTTAAACTTTTGAAAAACAAAAAGTAATTACTAATTACTCAAACATTTATTATAATTATTTTGTTTTTTTGCACTTTTTTTGTCAAAAATAATTTATTTTAATTTTAATACAATTTATAATATAATAATTAATTTTATTTCAACTAAAATGTAAAAATATTTTCTTTCAAAATTGATTTTAAAATATAATATGACTTAATAAAAGGCACTCAAAGTTTGCACAAACAATAACATGAAATATATTAATAAAGATTTGAAAACAAATTAAAATATTTCAAACATAAAGAGAGAATATTTTACATAATGTTCAACACGTTTAGGCATTACATGAAAACACTATAAAATTATTGTTTTAAAACATATTTTAAAAAGATTTGAATGAATTTTTTGTGACAATTGTTATGACAATACGATATGAAATATTTCAGTCATTCTTACAAAAAATATTTGTTTTCAACAAATGTCTGAAACAAATATCTATTCGTTTATAATAAATAGTGATGGGCATAAGCTCAGCCTGAGCCTAGGCTAGCCTAGGCTCAAGCCTAGCCTAGGCTCGGCTCTATGGACTA
>JAQIXR010000198.1:0-40922 GCA_034700825.1 Quadroppia sp. Gr-Ori-00064 | reverse complement strand
GATCAACGGTTCCATAAATATTCTTTGAGCCAAATCTCTGTGAAGTTGAGCCGAATCTTCAATACTTGAGATCAAAAGACAAAACTTTCCTCTAATGACTAAACCCTTTCCATCAAATCCCGGCTCATTTAATGCTTCCGAAAGACCAAAAGCATCGTCGAAGAGATCCCTTCTGTGTACCAATAATTCAATACTCCCGTCCCTAAGACTCGAACCTCCCTGTGTTCTGTCATTCAAAACAGTCATTTGAATGTCTTGTTTCTCATCCCTAATAACTATACGACTGTTCACTGGATAATAGTTCTGTGAATCCGGTTCAGTGACCGTCATATTCCAGGTCGGCCTAAAATTTCGGACTCTCTTCAATAGTTGTCTTCCATTGGAATCGGTATAAAATATGGCATTTGTTTGCAAATCGGTGTCAAATGTTGAGATAATCTCTTTGCCGACACTGTCCGACACAGGTATGGGTCCGACAACGAAATCGAACTCAATTTTGTCTTCATTTGAGTTGACTTTTATTACTTGAGTTATATATGAAGTGATCTTTTGGTGAATTTCTGTCAAACCGTTTGAGGTTTGGACTAATTTTGACTCAAATTCTTTTGGATCATAAGGTTGTGGCGTCTGTCCATCAGGTCTGAAGACATAAGCACCAGAAGCTCTATGATCTGGATCATGATTATCTCCAGCCATAGCCTTATAAAACTGAAATTCTTGACCCAATTTCATAACTTTCCCACTTTTTAGTTGAATTCCATTCAGTTTTCCCTCTTTTCCGAACATAATGTCAAAAGTCTTGGACTTAACTGAAAAACTGTCAGTAATTTTCGTAACATTTGTTTCAATCGATTTTTTCTCTTTATTTGGTTTCACAAAATATGTCGCGAATCCAAGCGCTGGGATCTCGGCCTCAAATACTAACTCATCCTTTGCTTTACTCACCCTTTCCTTCAGATCTAATACATAGTCAGAAATGGGAACGATATCTGATTTAATAGGTTTTCCCATCGGATCCATAACTTCGTACGTCTTGTCAGTGATGGGAAGTCTAACCAAATATTGAACCCCTCTTCCAATCGGGTTATATATACTGACGGCGAGAGTGTCTGTGCCTTCGGTCACATCACAGGCACTGATATTCAGATTTTGACAAAATGTTTGATCCGTTTTTGGTTCTGATTTTGCCATCAATTTCTTCAACCCTTCATTGATAACTGATTTGCATTTTTCAATACTTTTGAACAATTTTAAAATAAAATTGTTATTCACGTGTTGTCTCTCAACCCCTGCTATCACTCCGTGGTCTTGTATAAGTCCCTCCCATTCCCTCAAAGATGAAATCTCTTTCTCATACTTATCTCCGAAGAGATTCAGTGAATCGATTTGTTTGCAAATCTGAAGATAATTGTTGGCCACTTTATCGCACTTCTTAAGGGCTGGTCTACTCGTTGTGAACCCTGTCCAATAGGAATGGGCGTCCGTTCCATATGGAAAGAAATCGTCTGATTTTGTAGTGTAGGTGCGATTCGCCGAATGTACGCCATGTATATAACAGGAAGGGGTGGAGTAGAAGACATTCAAGTCTTTGTGTCTCTCATTGACATATTTGATAAGTTTGTCCAAATTCTTGAATGTGGAACTGGCGGACTGGTAGTGGAAGTCTGACCCAAAGGGAAGCATAATATTGTTTGTGGTATATTCTGTTGAATAGGATTTCGCGTATTTCACGAATCGCTCGACAATTGAGTCCACGTTATAGTCTTCAGACTCCGGGTCATCGATGAAGGGGTCATCGCCTCCAAAGGGTAGATCCCAGTTGAATGAAGGGGGCGGACCTAAAGGGTGCAACGACTAAATATCACCCAAACAGTGAAACAATGCCATACCATACACAGTCCAACCCATGTCCATCACATGCGTGAAGATGTCCGATTGCTCGCCCAAATCATCGCTTCCCTGCCATACCATTTCCAATGTCTTTTCAGCTCTTCTTTTGGCGAAGTCTTCGAAATCGATTCTACCGAAGAAGAAGGCGTCGCAGTTGGCCAGTGCCATAAGGTTGGCCTCTTCTCTACTATGGCCGTAAACATCGATATTCCATCCAATCTTAGATATACCACAAGCGCCGAACTCGTCGGTCAGTCTTCGGTGACCCCAAGTCATCATATCTATGATTCCATTATAATGGGCCGACGCCTCGTCAGCCATAGACCAGCCCCCGGAGATGAACTCCAGACGCCCTAATCGTCAACACATTTGAAAACAATTTAGTGATTGAATTGACATTAAAGGCACACAAAGTCATACCCTCTTCGACCAACCCCTTGACCCTGTCCTTCATCTCCTTGTCCTGTAATGCCCACCATTTCATGAAAAAACTCGTCTCAACGTAAATGAACTTTCGGTTCTTGTCGGCAATCAAAGACCCGATCACTGAGTCTATTATGTACTGAACGCCAGTGTTTTGGAACTGTCTGTTCGTGCCGTAAAAGGTTTGGTCGAATGTCTTGAGCCAACCGATGTCGTCGTGACTGTGCGCCACGATATGGACATTGAGTTTGTCTGGAGATATATCAGAACAATGACTGTTATCACACTTTTGGACATTCGGGTCATTGGGTTCCGAAGGCCTACAGTCGATGGAAATGAAGGCAATGGAGAAAATTATCGATAATTTGAGACAAAATGAATTCATTGTTTGACTCAATGTTTGCCATAAAGTCTTTGGATTAAAAGTTTTGTTGTTTTTATAGCTTTTTATTCAAATGTTATCATAATTTTTTTTGTCAAGAATTTGAAGATAATGTTATTCAGGATAAAAGTGTACCAATTGTATGACCTTGATTACATTATTATTAAATTATCAATTATTATCAATCAGTGAATTGTTTTGAACTTCAAAACGTTTTATAATTATAATCACAATTATATAAATTTCGTTACAAATAAAGATATAATGAATTGAAAACAAAAAATAATTATAATTAAGAAAAATATTTTATTTGAAAATTATTTATCAAATATTCATTACTTTATTTAATATCTATTGTCTCTAACATTCCTGGGCTCCGGAATCAACTGATATCGAACAATACCCATCATAATGAAAAGACATGGCTCATGAACTGACACCAAGTGTGGCATAGTTATAGTGATGAAACATTTCAAGAATATAATCCATGGAAACACTTTTCGGACAATTTTATTGCTTGCAATAATAGAGAGTTTTTCCCGTATTAAAGAAAATACTTTTTTGGGTTCCTTTACCACAACTCTCGTCTCGACTGTCGGCGCTAATGTTGGTCGTAATGTCGGTTCAAATGTCGGCGCTTTCGTAACACTAGTCAAACGAATAACACATAAATTGATTTGAAAATTGAAATGAATTTTATGTGAACTTATCATACATTTTGTCATCAATGCTAACATTCATGCAATGAAGACAACGATTATTATTATTATAGTCAATGAATTCATTGGTTCTTTGAGTCGATTCCGAATTCACAACATTGTTGTCATTAATCAAACTTTCATTCATTTTCTCAATCTTTAGATTTTCTTTCGTTTTGTCGTATTTTTCAATTTTATCTTCAATTCTATTCGTATTAACCATTGATTTAATCAAAATCTTTTCATTTTTCATCCCTTTATTGTCAATCACATTCAAACCGACGTCTGATTTGATAAATAAAAAGTTTATTTATTTTGTAAAATCAATTGAAAATTACCGAAAGATTCGACGAATTGAAACGAAATGTAAAATACAATAAAAGTTTTGAAAAACATTTTTAAATAATAGAAAATATGAAAAAACTTTTATGAATAAAATTTTGATGAAATTATAACAACGAAAACAAAAAACAAAATGTTTTGCACAAGTATTTGATCCATCAGTTCCTATAACCGGGTTATTCTTAATACGCTTAAGAGATATCCTATTTTTTAGGCCATGAAATGAGAGAGAAAGAGAGAGAGGGTATCAAATGTCGTGCTTTAAAGTCTAAAGTTTAAAAAAATTCTTTAACACAAACTCTATCAACCAATAGGATTACAGCGTTTAGGTCTCACTGTCTATACATATCATAGACAATGTTTAGTAAACTTCTGTCAAAACATTGCATTCAAATCGTGTTGTCATTCAATGCAAACATTTTTTTGCAAACATTTTTGTTATGCAAAATATTTTTTTAAAAAACTCGTTTTTTCGTAGAGATTGAAAACCATATAAATTATAGACAACTAATTGTTGTCAATCATTGTCTTCAGAGCAAAAAAAAAAAAAAAACTGCAACCAATCGTCACAAACAAAGTGATCATGTCTTCAGAGTATGTCTACACCAACGACACTCCGGGTATGTCATCAATGCTATTGTCTATGAAATGGTACTAAAAAGTGTATTGCATTTCATTGCCATTGAATGCCTATGTAATGCATAGACAAGTATTGCATGTCTTTATTGCGATATTTTGAGTCCATTTAAAGACACGTGAATTGATTGTAATAAAGTTATGTCATTTGTGTCCAAAAAGTGCTTCAATTGGACGCCGAGAAGGCATTCAATGGTCTTTCGGACGGCGAACAACTCTATGCACACTATCTCTCCAAGTCTTCGTGGTTTGGATCAGTTATCGTCTTATTTCAGGTGTCTTTTCATTACATGTCATCAGTGCTGCCCAAAGACCAAAGTCAGACCCAATGGTCTTTGAGATATCTTCCGATCAAAAGCGCTTTTCGGTTTTAGTTCACGTTATGCAACCCTTTACACCCTTTCCACCCCTTTTTCACGCATAACACAGCACTGTATCCCATGTTATTTCAATGAACCCCTACTGAAGGTTTTTCGCGTAAATCATCAAAACTTTTCTTATTGTGTTCTAACTTAAGAAGTGCTTATGTTATGCTATGTGAAGAAGAGCACCTCAAAGGGGGTTCACTTGAACTGCTTTTCAATCGGATTCTTACGCTTACTAATAGTCAAAGAATAGTATGAATTGAAAGCAATTCTTTGTTTTAAATTTTATTCATTTTTAATGGCATAAAATGAGTGCAAAAATACATAAATTGAGATACTTTTCTATTTATACCCTGAGCCCTGTGCCTTGGGCCGGGCAATTGTGGTCTGTGTGCCTCACTTTGTGTATCATTGATTTGTTTGCCATTCAATAGACATCTCCGGAATCGCCGCTCATTTTCACACTTTTGCGTCGACTATTGAGAGACCAAACGTTGGATGAGTTGAAAGAGTTGTCCAAAACTTGTGCCAATTTCGATGACAACGAGTGGCGGGTATTTGGGGAACACTTTATCGCTTTTCTCTGTATTGAATGTCACTTTTCAGTCACTTTTAGTCTATTTTTCGGCATTTCTGTCAAATATGGGTAACTATAGAGGATTCGGTGACACGAAGTTTGTGCCCAATGTCGACAAAGACAAATTCGAAGCACTGGTAGTCAACTCTCAGGCCTATAAACACAATGAGAACGATATGAAGTTTATTTGGGACAACGTTCAGGACAGTATGTTTTCGTTGGACACAAAGCAACTGTCTTTGGGTTTCTCTCCGAACGTATGAACTGTTTGACAATGAACTGAAAATATCATAAAAAAGAGTCCATTTTTAGGGAACGACAACATATTTCTCGAAGAACTGCTCCGAAGAGGACTCGAAAATTGTCAAAGAGTTTATGGAAATGAATGTAAAGAATATTCAAAAACGAATTCAATATCAAAATATATGTATGTTTTATGCAGAATATCGAAGGCTATAACACCCGGGTGTTCAAAGACGGTGAGACCAATACCTATGAGATACGATTCCCGTCAACGCTGACCGACGCCGACACCGAAGGCGCTGATTATCTTCAGCTGAAGGGCTCTAATGAGTTGAATGGCGCAAAGTTTGTCTTAAGTCGTGGCCATTACTCGCCTTTACTGAAGATTGTGAACAAGTATTTAATGGAAGCGAAAAACAATGCCAGAAATGAAACCGAAAGCCAAATGATTGGCGAATACATTCGACACTTCACTACCGGTGACCTCCAGGCGCACAAAGAGGGCTCTCGTTATTGGATCAAAGATAAGGGACCGGCAGTTGAGGCGTATATCGGATTCATTGAGACCTATAGAGACCCGGCGGGTATGAGAGCCGAATTCGAAGGTAACGAAAGCACCGGTAGTTTTTGTATCGAGTCTTATGTTTTTTGATTGAATTAAGGCTTCGTTTCGATTGTCAATAAAGAGATGTCAAAGAAGTTCGAGACATTGGTGTCGAAGGCGGCATCCCTTCTGCCACTGCTTCCCTGGCCCGAGGCCTTCGAAAAGGACCGTTTCCTTCAGCCGGACTTCACATCACTGGATGTGTTGACGTTCACCGGCTCTGGAATTCCTGGAGGTATTAATATTCCCAATTATGATGACATCCGTCAGAACGAGGGCTTCAAAAACGTCTCCCTCGGGAACGTCATAACCGCTTTGTGCAAAGAACCCAATCCTAACTTCCTGTCCACCGAAGACGCACAGCTAGTGGACAGATATGGGATCAATAGTTACGAAGTAACACATAGTGTTTGATTGCTTGTTTCAAATACCTCCCTGTCCTCAGCTTCAGGTGGGACTTCACGAACTGTTAGGCCACGGAAGTGGAAAGTTGTTAAAAATTGATGACCAGAAATACAACTTTGATGTCGAGAATACCATAAATCCGTTGACGAACCAAAAGGTGGACAAGTGGTACAAATCGGGCCAATCGTATGACTCGGTCTTTACGACTCTGGGCAGCGCTTACGAGGAATGTCGGGCCGAATGCGTCGGCCTTTATCTCTCTCTCGACTCGAATGTCCAAAAGTGAGCGAAAGTCAAAAGAAGTTGTTTTTGACTTTTGATGATTTTGTAGGATTTTCGGTTTCACCGCTGAGGCCGAGGATGTGGTTTATGTCAATTGGCTGGAAGTGATTCATTATGGCATTGAAGGCCTTAAGATGTATAACCCAATGGTGAAGAAATGGCTTCAGGCGCACACTCAGGCCGGGTATGTCATAACAAGAGTACTCCTCGAGTGCCAAGAGTTGGTTAAAGTGGAATACATTGAAAAGTCACCCAAAGATGGTATCGAATCATTGGATCAAATGATTTGAACTAATGATATGAATGTCCATCACTTCAGGAAAGGCGGATCTCTTGATAAGTCTGACAAAGGACTATCATTTGCTGCAAACAGTGGGCAAGAAAGCGATCGGAGATTTTCTACTCAAACTACAGGTGTATAAGTCGTTGGCCGACATCGAGTCCGCGAAACAACTCTTCGACACATACTCTCAAGTGTCCGATGACTTGGAATACCCTTACCTTCGGTTCCGAGACATAGCTTTGGATAGAAAAAAGCCACGAAAACTGTTTGTCGAGTCGTCTACTCGTCTGATGGACGGAAAGGTTGTACTCACAACACACCCGTCCACTCATGAGGGGCTGATCCAGTCGTTCGGAGCCCATATGGACGGCCAGTCAGATATTGATGACATTGTTGTCGATTTGTGGCGAAAGGATTGGAAATATTTTGCTTAAACATTGATATTCTTATTAACCGTTTTTTAAATAAAATTTTTATTATCTTTGGATTGCATTCAATTGATTCAACAATTCTTACGGAATATTCTTATGTATTGACATTGGTATAGATATGATCAAAGGTAGAGATGGTGTTCAAAGAGATGTCATCAATAATATTGTCAAACAATTTGAAAGTTTTGTTAAACTTTGAAAATAATTGAATCAATAGTTTTGTATTGAATTCATAGTAAAGGAAACAAACATTTCCTGTTGTATGGCATTTGGCGTTCAATTCAGTGATGATTTGAAGTAAAAATATTTATTTAATTAATTAAATGAAACAAAAAACTAAATAATTGTAATTTCTCTCAAAATGGCTTACAATTAAATTAACAGTTATTTTCAGTTATTTTCAAATTTGTTATAATATTTTTCACCAAAAAAAAATGTTTACGAAATGTATTCTTATATCGATATTGTCTTCTCATCTGATCATCACTTCTAATGGTATTCAAACAATTCATTTAATGTATGAAAATATTCATTAAAGTTATCACAAAATTGTTAGCAAACTGTTTGAGTGCAAAGAATTGCAGCGAATGTATATCACAGTCAATACTGTGCTTTTGGTGCGAAGAAGTCAACTACAAATACAACTACCGGTGCGGTAGTGAAGAGGTGCTGAAGCAACAGAGTTGTCCCAACCATAAGATCATTGGCTCACAAATAAGGCCTGAGTTCACTGTGATTACAGACCAGGCGTTCAGTAAAACAGTCGATCAAACGATTCAATTGAAGCCACAGAAGTATAAGATATCACTGCGAAGTGGATCAGAGATGCGGTTCCCAATCCATTTCCGTCAGGCGGACGACTATCCCCTGGATCTGTATTACCTGATGGACTTGTCCTGCACAATGAAGAAGTTCAAACGTAACCTCGAAAGCGTTGGCCAAACATTGGCCCAAAAAATGAAGAAAACGACCAAAAACTTCAGGATAGGCTTCGGTTCGTTTGTGGACAAACCGGTCATTCCGTTCACATCATTCAAAAATGAGTTCCGTTTAAGAACTTATGAAATGCTTTTGTAATAAAATTCTTTGAACCACTCTTTCAGACCACTAGAATGTGGCGAAGGCTTGGATCGAAGCAAAGGCGAAAACACATATAGTTTTTCACATAAACTAAAGCTAAAGTCAGATGAGATGGAGTTCGTGGAACGGGTGCGAACTGCCAGCACTTCGGGCAACACCGACTCACCCGAAGGGACATTGGATGCGCTGATGCAGGTGTTGGTCTGTAAGGGGGATATCGGATGGAGAGACCAATCGGACAAAATCATTGTCGTGGCCACTGATGAAGACTTTCATTACGCCGGAGATGGAAAGGTATCTACAGTTGCAATGCATTACATATACTGATATACGGTGTAATCAATGGACAGTTGGCGGGCATTCTTGTGCCAAATGACGGACAGTGCCATATGTCCAACAATGGGTACACACATTACCATCTGTTAGACTATCCATCTATGGATCAAATCGCAGAAGTGGTCAACAAAAACAAATTCAATGTTGTCTTCACTGTCACCAAAAACGTCGAATCAAACTATGAAACTCTGGCGAAGATTATCGGTTCGAACGCAAGAGTGACGAGACTTCAGGACCAAAATCAGGACGAAATCATCCAATTGATCGATAGGGTCTATAATGACATTCGCTCTTCGGTTGAGCTGAGAGTCGAACCGATGGCCGATTTCTTGGACATTGAGTTATACTCGAAATGTGGCAACAAATCCACTGTCGATATGAAGACAAAGAATTGTAGCTTTTCTGGCAAACCAGAGATCATTTTCACGGTGAAGATTGCGCTGAAATACTGTCCAAATTCGCCATCACTTTGGGATCAGAAGATAAGGATTGGTATTATTTGTGGTGAATTGAAAAGCAATTGACATTTGATTGGAAATTGTTTCAAAGGTTTGACAAATATCAACGAAAGCGTTGAAATCGATTTACGACTACTCTGTCAATGCGATTGCGATCAACCGAATCGAGTGGTGCCCGACTCGGACAAATGCAACGGCGCCGGCACTCTCGCCTGTGGTATATGTGCCAAATGTAATGGCATTAGGACTGGCGATAAGTGTGAGTGCGATCCAGATATGCCCATCAATCTCAAAGACCCGGAATCTCATTGCAGACAAAAAAGTATTGAAAAACAAACAAAAAACAAAATTTTCTTTAAATTTATGATTGATTTCATGTACTATTGATCGCAAAGACAGCACCAGTACATGCAATAATCGCGGGAACTGCTGGTGCGGCAAATGCCAGTGCATTGACGGCTATTCGGGCAGTTATTGTCAATTTGATGACTCTCTTTGCAAGAGAGGGAATGTCTTAACGCAAGAGATATGTAGTGGAAATGGCGTTTGTTTCGAACAGAAGTGCAAATGTAATGATAAATATAGCGGTTATTATTGCGATTGCCTTAAGTCTAACAGCAGTTGCTTCGCACCCAATGAAGAACAGGTATGTAATTGAAAAATTTTTTTTATGTCAAACCTATTGAAAACCTATGGTTTTCAGCTGTGCTCGGGTAGGGGTGACTGTCGGTGCGGCAAATGTGATTGCATTAGAGAGCGCTCGACGGGTAAATACTGTCAAATATGCCCGTCCTGTGAGAGTCAGGAATATTGTGACACAATATGGAAATGTGTGCCAAAGATATGTCAAGAGCTCTATGGGAAAGACAACTGCACTGAACGTTGCGCTCAATTTCCCTATGAATTAGTCGATAAGTTGAGTCCGACGCCAACGAATAGCGCCGGCGGTTCCGCGCCGTTCACATACGAGTGCAGGAATAGGAGTCTCGACAACGAATGCGATCTGTTGTTCACATACGAGCGAACAGACAGTGAATTGAATGGAGAAATGCATTTAAAGATAACACAAGTGTTGAGACATTGCGCCCAAAGAGTCAATCTGGTCGTCGTCTCCGGCGGTCTCTTCGGCGCCGTTATCCTAATAGGGTTGGCATTGCTTTTGATATGGAAATTGATTACTGAGATATTGGACAGAAAGGAATTCACGAAATTCCAGCGTGAGCTGAATAAGGCCCAGTGGGGACAGGTATGTAAAGTGGTGTTGAATTTCAAAACTGTATAACTGTTTTACGTGTTTTTAAGGGTGAAAATCCGCTCTACAAAGAGGTGACGACAACCTTCACGAACCCTACATTCGGTCTGAGAGAGAAGGGCATGAAAAGGCTGTCCCGACTCACGGAACGGTTTTCGCGAAGATTTGATTTGAAATAAAATGAATAAATTATAAGTGATTTACAAAAAAAAATTAATGTTTTTTTTGTGTTTATAATATTCTTTGAAATAAATGTTATTTAAAACACTGATTGAAAGATAAATAAATTGTTTTCAACAGAAATGAGTTTTTTTTGTCAAAACTTTGTTTAATCAGTGAATTATATGAAAAGGTTTTCCCTTTTGTATGAAAACAGTTTTGTTATAAATAAACATAAAACTCATTTGTGATAATGAGTGGAATAACCAAGGTTACTTTTTTCATCAAAGGTCAGGGGCTGACATTGAGAGAATATATGTTCATGGTTAAATTTGGTCATCAAATCATTGATCAATTTTTATGATAAAATCGGTTAATATTCTGTAAACAATTGTTATGCAAAAATATATTCTTCATAACATATGCTGTCGCACAGGTAGTCAACAGGACGTGAAAATCCATAAATCTTTAGCAGATATTCTCTGCCATAAATTACTGTTAACGACATGGCATTTGAGAGACAACACCTACCGATGCCTTTGTAATAAAGGTTCAAATATTGAGATTCAATGTTAATCAACAGCTATTCGTTTGCTCTGTATTTCACTATATATTCAAATGCTATCAAATCCTAAATGAGTTTCTCATTTCAAAATGTATTCAAACGATGGAAATAATAATAATAATTCTGATCCTTTTGAAACATTCACATCAGGTATGAATTTCATTCAACAATGGCCTAGCTCAATTTTTTGTGCAATCATCAACAGAATAACAGAATTTATAGTTAATATTCTGTAAAATTTCTTTAAAAGTTATATTATTTTAAGAATATTTTTCGTCTTAAAATGTTTTCAACTATTGATATAAAGCCATGAAATGACAGTTTGTTTATCAATACATTTAATAAATTTATTTTTCATTCAACTCATCAAAAAAAAGTTATAAATAAATTAATTACAAATGTGTTGAAAATTGTTTTTATTGTTGTTTTTAACGCTACGTCAAAAACGAATAACAAATTTAAAAACATTATTATAAATATTAAATAATTACAACAAATCTTAAAAATTATTTTAAAAAATACTTCAAAATTATTGTCAGAGAATTAAATCTATAGCAAAAAATTGTTTATAAATCTAATTAATAAAATAAATTTTGATTTTTTTATAGAGAATATAACTTTAAATCAATAGCAGAGAACTCATTAACATTAAGTCAATCGACAGGTGTTTTTTCGTAGCCAAAAAACGACAAAACATTTGCCAAATGTTTAAGTGTTTTCTCTATTCATAAAAAACAATTCAAACAAAACTCAAGGCTTTTATTGAAGTGAAGCTCATATTTTCAAAAACTCATTTTTCATATAAATTATCAAATTTTTTTTCATCATTTTTCACAAAACCAAATGATTTTACGATATTTTATTATATGAAAAATTAATGCTTTTTTTCTCTCGAAAACCAATTCATACAAAATAGGTATCAATTTGTTGCTCATTTCGGCCACAGTTTTGTTTGCAGTCATTGTAGTTATGATTGTTTTGCTCATTAAATATCGATCGAAGAAAATAAAGAAAAAGAATAGCATTTGTGAGCCAGACGTCTATCCGTCGGTGGAGACCGGGATCCTGACGGCAGGGGTTGTGCCCATCAAAATGTGAGCCAATATTTTCGCGATCAATAGATTAAATATAAATTCCCGTCTCTTATGACAAGGAATTTCAAACCCCTTACTATTGTTTGAAACGATTTGTTTTCATATATTCTGTCGTTCAATAGAAACAAATCCAATGGCAGACACAGTAGTGATATCTCAGACACAAGCGATGATGTTCTCTATGATAGTGAGCGCCGGTATGTCGTCGACAGAGTTCAGCCGAAGCGCTGCTCATTGCGTACGCAAAAGTCCGTCTCGTCGATGGACTCCGACTTAGATACGGTTCCATCGCTCGTACTATCTGTGAAAACGGACGGAAAGGCCGCTTCTGTGGCACTACTGAAGGCAAACAATCTGAGAAGAAGTGGTATTTCAAGCAATGATAAACTAATACCGGAAGGAGTGTTCGCCAGAATATACCCGAAGACAAGGTATAAGCGAATGTCATCACAAGAGTCCGAGAGTTCACAAACCGATTGCGAACAAAGGTATTCATCGGAAGAGTATTTTGAGACACATTTCGTCAAATCAAAGAAATCCAAATCAATTAAATTCGATGAAAACGAGATGTTTGTCATAACCGAAGAATGCTTTCCAATCAGAATATCTGTCTATGATTTGGACAAACAGAAAGTCCGCTATAATATTGGCCACTGTTTTCTCAACATCAGCGCCAGAGATAACATACAGACCACTCAGATCATCGAATTGGACCTCTTCTCCACTATATACAAAGCAAGGAATTCATGTCTTTCTAACAATTGAATACAAAAAAAAATTGTTTTTTTCAATTTGATTGCAAACAACAAAAAATTATTTTTTTTTATTATTCATTGAATTATTTGAGACAAAATTTTTTGAGAAAAAAAAATCAAAAACCAAAAAAACAATTGCAAAACACATATTGAATGTGAAGAAGCCTTGAATTGACTGTGCTTTTGGGCTGTCATTGGTTTTGAATGCATTTGTTGTGAACGCAGACATAATTCACACCTGAAATGTAATGTAAAAATTAATTTACATATTTTTATGTGAAAAATGTCTTTAAAAATAAAGTGAAACAAAAATTCAATCATTTTTCGACCTCTGATTATACAATCAAAATCACCCTGGCATTCGACACCTAGGTTACAGTGACCTTTCACACACTGCAGTTGCTGTCCATCTCTCACACAATCGCTATCTTGAGCACAACTTTTGGTATGAGTTGTCAAACAAATAATAATTATAATTAAGATATAAATTAATTGACAATAATTTGAACGCATTTTTAAAGTGAAATTCATTTTAAAATAATATTTGAAAACAATTTTTCAACAATTTTTATACGAAAAAAATTAGATAAAATTCATGTGAAGTGAAACAAATGCAGTGATTGTCTCGTTGGATGTGCGATCACCTTGGTTATGTCTAACAGTACTTTGACTTTCTCAACTGATTATCTTAGATATAACCTTGGTCAATGTGCTACAAGTTATTGAATGTGTTTGTTTGTAAACTTTTTTATATAACTTTCACTTCCAATGAATAGCTATTATATTGTCATTGATTTGAATGCAAAAAAAATAGTCAAAAAAAATAATTAATGTTTAAAAATAACTCTCAAAATGAAAACTCAGTTATAATTTGAATCATAAAATTATGAAAAACATATTCACAACATTTGGCACTCGAGTCCAATGTGTGATAAAATGTTTTTGTTTTGTGTAAATCTACGAATGCCAACTAAGCCTAAATTAGGCCTAGAAAATATCGTAATTCATAATCATTTTTAACCCTTTGAGTAATGTTTAAAAACTTTCAAAACAAACATAACATATAAATAAAGGAAGGAATTCTACAAAAAATAAAAATCATGTGAAAGGGGCACAAAAGAGTACTGGCTTTTGCTGACAAACAACCCCTGAGAAAGGTGTATGGCAATCAATGAAGTCTCTATAGTTTGCTCCCATTTTCTCGGTTGGCGTTCACTGGTGTAAATAAACAAAATTATAGCAAAATCTCGTATTTCTGTAAACATTTCAAAGCCTATTATTCATCATATAAACAGTGAATCATTTCTTATGAAAACATACACTTCGTATTCAAAAGTAAAACACTGTCTCAAACACAGTGCTTGTGATTCACATCTTAAGGCATAGACTCTCTTATCGATAAAAACGATACGGAATCGATGTTTGCATTATATGTTCAATCATTTTAATGCTCTCTATATTTAAAGTGAAATTTCAGCCGAAAAAAGAAATTGTGCCAAACTTTTTGATACGTTTGGCTGTCATTTAAGCCACAAATTAGTCATTCATTTGTGTAAACGCTTTTCTGACGAAGTTTTTTCAACTAAAAACAAAACCAAAAAAAAAGTTTTTTTGTGCATTTTATTTCAAAGTTTTTTATTTCTTTGCGTGAAAATGAAGTGTGAATTATATGACGATTACTTCAATAGTTTTCATGTCTGTCCCGATTGTGGCCAATATATGACCGACTTTTGGCAACACATCTGTTTGGATGACATTAAGACAAAGCTTTCGTTAATTGAATTCAAATTTGAAGATATTTTATATAAAACTAATGCAAAACACATTGAAATACAGTTTGATAAAAGTCACCAAAAAAGTCAAATTCATGTAAATTATTGCATAAAATGATTGACAAATTCTGTGCAAAAAAAAATGTTTTAAATTTTGTTTTTTATTTTCAGATTTTGAAGAATAATTGGTTTAATGAGAAGTTGAGGACATTTGTGAAGAATATTTTAAATGTTTTTAAATGAAACCAAAAAATTTTTTTACATTAAAACTAATCGTTTGTAAACCTTTTGATAATAAATATATTTTTATTAATTCCTTATTTATATTGCATTTCATTTTCCGTATATTTTATGTCACATTTGATGTCATTTTTAATCTAATCTACAATTGATTTCATTTCAAAAACCATAACTCAATAACTTTTGCTCTTTTTAATTGCTTTTAATTAAAGATTTTTATTATTTATAAATTTGAAAATAAATTTAAAAAAGTTTTTAATTTTTTTAATGTATTAAATATATGACGAAATCATTGACTCATTGACGAAATAACACTAAATTACGTCAAATAATTCCAAACAATTTTAACACTGTTTTCAATGTGAAAACATTTGTCATTAATTGACGTAAACTTTGTATAAATATTTTGTTTATGTTTTGTTTGTTTTGAAAATAAAGTGAAATTTATTTTTAAATATTTATTTTTATCATTTATTTTGGTTTTATAACCAAAGTATACAATGAGTGATGACTGCGCTGAAGACGTCGGCCAACGTGTGGACAGTTGTGTTGACCACAGCTATTGTGTGGTCGACGACAATGAAGACCACAAACAGGTGTTAAACAAATACAATGCACTGAAAGTGGATTTCATTGAATGTCAAACACTTTTTGAATCAATTGAACGAAAAATCAATTCATTTCTCAGTCAATGTGTTTGCCATTCAGTGGTCAAAGCCGTCAAAAAGGATCACATCTTAAGACTGTTCTCGAAGTACAACACAATCACCGCTCGCAACGCATCCCATGTCTTCGCCGCCGCCGTCAGTGATACGAATAAGACCTCAATTGAATCCAATGCCAATGAAGACAACAGTGAAGACGAAAGTGACCCGAAATGTGATCGATATTTACCACTAATGCCATCGAATGACAAACAGACGACACAACTAGTGATCAGTGAATCAAAGAAGACGTCGACAGACAATGTGATCGCCAATACGGCCACCGATGAGACAATAGGGCCATCGGTTCCAAAGCCTTTGGGTTATCGGCAAAGTTTGGTCAATGATGTCAACTATGACTACGATTATATGCCAGGGGTTCCCAAGACCTACCCGTGCGGAGAGTGTCGGCTCGTGTTCGACACGAGTAAAAAGCGCTCAAATCATATGCGAGCCCATAGTCACAGGGAGGACAAGGAGTACATCCATTGCCAGTATTTGTATTGTAAGCGCAAATTCAAATCCAAAGACGCCTTCCGTAAGCATATGGACAAACATCTGGGAATCGATGCCAAAAGCGGTGACAACGACGAGGAGGAGGAACGGGAGGAAAGCTATTTCAAGAAGAAGAATAAGAACAAGCAGTATATGTGTGAATGGAGTGGTTGTCAACAGATGTTTGCGTTGCCGTCGGTTCGCAAACACCACATGAATACCATTCACCTGAAGATCAAGCGCTACCACTGTCTCATCCCGGGCTGTAACGAACAGTTCGTCAAACACTATGACCTCGAGTCACACATCGGTAACGAACACGGCTTTCGGTTCTACAAATGCGATTGGAAGGGCTGTTGTAAGCAGTTCTGGTCGCGGACACTACTGGCCAAACATCACGCGCTCATGCATTTGGAGCTCAAGAAATACAAGTGCAATGAATGCGAGCAATCGTTCACTAGTAGTACGAAACTCAACGGCCATAAGACACGGGATCACAACGCTCTCAAGCGGTATGCGTGCGATTGGGACGACTGTCCCTTCAGCACCAACACCAGTAAGTGTCTCGTTGAGCACAAGCGCAGACATACGGGCGAAAAGCCGCATATGTGTCTGTGGCCGGGATGTGACAAACGGTCAGTTGTTTTAGCTTCAGTTAAAGGCCTTAATTGAAACTGAATGTCATCTCTCTTGAGCCACAGGTTCACCCATTCCTATTCGCTGACGACTCACACCCGCATCCATACGGGAGAGAAACCATTCAAGTGTCGCCAACACGAATGCCACCAACAGTTCCGCTATTGGAATGATTTGCGACAACACAAGAGGAAAGTCCATCAAATGGATGTCTGATTATGTGATTCAAAAAATTATTTTTTGTTTTATTTATTCGTTATTTGAGTTCAAAAACAAATAAACAAATTTTTTATTGTGTTTTTTTGAGTCAAATAAAAATGTTAAATATTTTTCAAATTTATACCCCTTTGAGACTGTTTTTAAGGGATGTCATCTGACAAAAGAGATGTCATTTATAATACAAATATAATATAAAATGAATTTTAAATATCTTTACATTTGGTGTCACTCTGTTGGCCATGGAATGGGTAGTCCGGGTGCGTTCGAGCGTCGGGTTCGTCGATCTTCTTGGCTTTGGTCTTGAATTTGTTGATTTCATTCATTTGGATCTCATTTAACGTAAAGTTAAAAACATTCAAATTCTCAAACATATACTTCTTGTGCGACGTCTTCGCCGTCACAACAACGCCTCTCTGTATTAGCCATCGGAGGGCTATTTGGTTTGGGGTCACTCTATGGCTGTTTGCCATCTCTTTCATTATGGGGTCGCCGGCAATGTCGGGATGTATGGGCGCGTACGCCACCGGCAATACACCGACTCTGAGACAGTGGTCGACAAGAGTTTTTTGGTTATAAAACACATTGATTTCAATCTAAATGTCAGTCAAGAAGTGAGTTATAAGGGGTATAAACGGCTACTCGAAGGCACACCTGATTCATAACGGGTTTGATTTTCGCAATTCCTAACAGTTTATCGATTTGTTGCTCATTGAAATTCGAGACGCCTATAGATTTGGCCAAACCCTGCTCCACCATATCCTCCATACCCCTCCAGGTGTCGATCCAGTCATCCTTCTTCCAACTGCTCGGTATAACTGTGCCGTTCGGATAGCGTGGGAACCATTGCTTAGTTACAGGCGCCGATTCGACATAGGCATAGCCTGTGGGGTAGTGCATGAGCAGCACATCCACATAATCGAGTCCCAGATTCTTGAGCGACAGTTTTGTCTGCTTTTGAGCCAATTCTCTGCTGTGGTATTGGTTCCATATCTTCGTCGTGACGACAAACTCATCGCGAGTGATGACACCCAACGCAATCAGAGTCCTGACCGCCAGACCCACAACCATCTCGTTCTCATATTGAAAGGCCGTGTCGAAGGAACGGTAGCCCACTTCGACCGCATCCATGAGCACGTCTAGTGTTCGCCTGTTATTCTTCATCGGAAAAGTGCCGAAAACAATGGCCGGTATTTTGTGGCCATTGTTTAAAGTGATTTTTGGTGCGAAAATTGCTGTGAAATTACTATTGACTGAAAGGACAAGAATTTGAGCAAAAGTTAATATAAGAAATATTTTTGAAGACATTTTCTATCAGTTATAAGACGTATGAAATTATATGTTTGAATATTTTTAGTGCATTTTAAGTGCAAACAAAACACAGACAAATATTTAGACATTTCATTAAAAGTTTGACAAATGTTTTGACATTAAATATACAAAAACATTGATATTGTGTTTCAATTACCTCTCTCTTCATCATCAGAGGAATGGTGTCTATTATGATCTCTTCTACCATTTAATTGAATTATGGCAAAAAATATTATAAAAATTTTATACATAATTACAACAATTGTAGACATGTATAAAATGTCAGATGTTTTCAGACATAATATTTAAATAAAATTAATTAAAAATTTTTACATTTGATACGAATTTAATGAATTCAAGCAATCGATTGATTGGTAAAAAATTATAATTATTTTACAATAAATTTAATATTTTGTGAAATTTTTATAATATTCTTATATTTCTCATAAATTCTTACAAAGTATTCATTAATTGAATGCAAATCTAATACAACTTATATTTGATTGAACTTTGATTTCATTCATACATAGAAATACAGCAAAACTTTTAGAGAAAGTTTTGCAACAAATAATTAATCCATAGTTTAGTTCACTTTCGATACAATGTCATTGAAATTGAAAACTAAACTTAATGTCGAAATTTGTTTTGACTATTGTTTTAGTGAAAACATTGAATACTTTTAGCATTAGTTTATTCAATAAGTTCTGAGTTATTTTTTTGTGTGTGTTTTGTCGTTCAATGAGTTTATTATTGAATTCTATGAAGGATTCAAATATCAAACAACGAATAAATCATTGGATTTTTGTTGTTTTTAATTTAAACAGTGAATCGAATAACATATCTATATATCACAGACACAAGAAATATGTAAAATTCAATTACAACAAAAAGTATACCTTTTATTGAATTACAAAAAACTAATACAAATTAAATTGTATTTTCATTATTAGTTTTTGATAATCTAATCGTCGCATCATTTGCTGATTTGTTGTATAAAACAGTTTTTCAGTTCAAAAGTTATACCAAATGTGAGGGAAAAAAAGTTTTTTTTTTCGTTCTGTAATGAAAGGAGAAATTGTTTCCCAAATTCAAAGTCATCTTTTTGTCTGATTTTTAAAAAAATAATTTGTTTTTTTGACAATAACTCAACGAAAGCATGAAATCTGCAAACGTTTTATTGATTTTACTATTGTTTTATTCTTCAAATCAATGTTCAAATGCCTTAACCATTATTGAGGAGATGTCTGTCGAGTCTCAAGAGTTCCGATCGGAAGTCATCGAATGGATTGCCTTAAACAACATATCCTATTATTTGATCCAAAAACTCGAAGACTATTATATTGGCCAACAGTTGCCTAATGTCTATCGCATGTCGAGGGCGGACAGTGAGGGCCACGACACAGAAGTAGGAGCTCTTAATCTGCCGCTAATTATATTCATTGTACTCTATTTCACGCATTTAGTCGTCTTTTATATGTATTTAACACAAGATTTTAGTCATTAAAAAATCAAATTTCAATTCATTTGATATCTATTGTATATAACGATAAAAATTGACAAACAATTCATTTCACATGACTTTCTCAATACTAAAGAGAAAACAAAATAAAAACACATTTTATTATTGTATTTAAGTTTTGCATTGATTTTCAAAAACACAAAGATTTTCAAAAAATAAAATTCACTTCAAATGACATTTCATATGATTTTGAGATAAGAAAAAATCAAAAAAAAAAATTTAAATAAGTTTTTCAAAACATATAAACTTTTCGCTCAAAAAAGGGGTTCAAAAAAATCTCTTCGAAAAAAAGGGGTTTTGTTTTTGGTGAGACGTTATGTATTGGGAAGACATGTGTGCTATTGCATTGTGCAAGGGGTATGTCAGCTGTGTCTAACCCTAACCTTGCTTAGTTTGACAGTCAATCGCTTGGCTATTATGAATGAAATGCCAATTGATGTCAACTATGGACACAATGTGTGCGCCGAAGACCAAAGCGATGGCATCTATGGTGTGGCCGACGATGTGCTCAGCGATGAGAAGACATCACTGGTGTCTGATCTGCGATATTGTCGACAATTGTTTGAATTTATGCAAAATTACAGAAAGTTTTTGTTGAATATCACCAAAAAATGCAAATGTGGTCAGAGTTTGCTCTTGAAGACGAATGTGGATCTACTGGAACAGCAGTTCAGCGCTGTTTACGACAATCAACGACTGGTTGCCATCACTGAGAAGATCGCCAATCAGTTGACGGACGACGCGATTGGCGTCGATATGAGTACTTTGGATCAGATGGCGGACAACCGAAGACTCGATGACTGTCTGAAGAGATGTGTTAGACGTAAGCGAACTGTCGATGAGCTCAGGGGCCGAAAGGGGGCCAAAACACAGCGAATCGTTCGCAAGAATCTCAATAATAGGGAACTATTGAATGGTCTCAAAGAGAAGACATTCGTCGAAGTCGTCGACGAAGAAAATGAATTGATTTCTGGTATTATTGTTGTCTTTGAAGTCAATTGTCTTTTATTATTGTCTTCTTGTGTCCAAAAAAAACAGTGATCCGAACGAAAGAGAAACTCAAAAGCGATGAAGACTTCGAGTTTGGATCAATTGTTGGCTTCAAATGCAATGTCGAGAACTGTCTGTTCGTCACCTATAGGAAGGACCTCATGAGAGGTCACCTCTTCGGCAAACACTCCAATGAGAGGCCATTCAGTTGTGGCGACTGCGAGAAGACGTTCACTGCGAAGAAGTACTTGGATTCCCATAAGACGACTGTCCACGAGAGAGAGGACAACCATAAACTCCATTGCCTTTACCCTAACTGTCAATACAGGACTCAATTCAACAGTCAAATGACTATTCATATGAATCGCCACAAACAGGACCGGGCCTTCCGGTGCGATCACTGCCCGTCCGCCTTCTGCAGCAAAGGCGACCTCAATGTGCATAAAAAGCTCGTTCACGACGGCTCCCGACCCTACCAGTGCTGCTGTAAGTTATGTAATTACGGTAACTATATCTCAATCCTCTCTGTCTGTCTGTCTGTCTGTCCTCATCAATTAGGGCCGGGATGTGGCTCTACCTTCAAGACTGTGAGCGCCTATAATCAGCACAAAGCGGTCCACTCGAGCGACAGGTCATTCGTCTGTGATTATGAGGAATGTCTTAAAAGTTTCACAAACAAAGAGCGCCTAAAACGCCATCAGGAGTGCCACCAATTGGTGAAGAGGCACCGGTGCTACTGGCCCTCATGTGACCGGTCCTTCAGTCGCAAATACCATCTGATCTCACATATGAAACGCCATTCAATGGACACCAAAAGCATTGAATGACAAATGAAATGCATTTTTTGTTTTGAATAATTGCGTGAAATTTGAATCAATTGTTAGTTTGTAATGAATTTTGAAATTTTATTTTTCTGTTATATAAACAAAATGTTTAGAAATATGTTATTTGTCTTTAAATCGATTGTTTTGAACATTATCTTCAAAATGGTTTCGGCAAAACATTTCGTCGACATCTGCTCTGAAGACTTTCGCGTCGAAGGCGTCACCAAACTGTCCAACGGATCCCTATTGTTCACCACTGGTCATCACTATTGGATTCTCAACAAAAGCGATCAGTTTTATGAAATGCCGACCAATAAAATGGTTAGAAGTGTTGCTGAGATCATAGCCACTGATGTCTATCCGATCAAATCTATTACAAGAATTCCTAATTATCTCTCATTTGATGGCAATGTTTGCGGCAATGAAACCGAAGACCTTTTGCTCTTCTATTGGGTATTAGTTATAAAGTGTTTGTAAAACAAATGATAATTGAATTTGAAGTTTAACGACAATTTGGGCGAACCTGAGGTCCACTTCCTAGACAATTGGCGATCAATGGAATGGCAGAAAATGATTGCATTGCAAGAAATACTGACCGCAGACACAGCTCATGTCGATTGGTATAAACCTATCGACGAAATACTTTTCTACAAACAGTCGAATCGTTTGTCTTTAGAAATATATCAAAGTATGCATTGGTTTGAGATTTTGTGTCAATTTTTTTGATGAAAGTTTTTTTTAACAAACTTTTAGACAAGAATTGTTTTCAACGCAATTGTGATAACATTTGGCAAAAGTCCTCTCAATGCAAACCATTGAAAATTGATTCAATTTATTGTGAGATTTCAGACCCAAATCATGTCGTGTTTTATGCCTTCTCTGGCATTCACTTTCATCTGTGCTATAAAAACGTAGACTCTTTTTTCGCCCCCTTTTTTATGACTGCAATTATCTGTTAATTGTTTTTGTCTATAAGTCATCGCAAGACATGATATGTGAAGAACCGAAACTTATTGCCACCGACTTCTTTCGGCTGTCTTCTGGTTGTGATCGACGAACAACTGATCCAAACAGTCATTCAAGAACTAAAAACAAGTTGAGCTCAGAGTCTAATAATAGTAATGAGCCTATGGTTGACATCGTTTTCAATTTGATTCTTCTATTTCTTCTTCGATGCAAACAATGGATAATTAAATAAAAACTTTTATTCAAAACAATTCTTTTTAAACAATAATTCATAAATAAATTCAAATTAAAAATGTGTTATAAATTTAAATTAATTGATATTTTATTACTTTTAATGAATTTTTATTATGAAAAATATTTTTTTTATTGATTGTAATTGATATGAATTTATGATTTTTGTCAACCATTTTAGACATGAAAATAAATCTACTTTTATTTATAAAATGTTTTTCCAATTCTTTACAAATTCTGCACTGAATTGGATTTTGAGAGCATTTCTAATAATAAATTTCAATACAATGTTTGCTATAATTTGTTCGACATTTATATTAATTATAATTATATTTCTAATTCAATTCATATCAATATTTTTGCTAAACTTGTCATTCATTCTACTCGTCGTGTCTTAAACTTTGAACAAAAATCTTCAAAAAGTATATAATAAGAAAAGTTAGTATTATTTCTACAATGTGTTTATATAATATACTAACACTTAAGCCATTGTGTTCTCGATCTCAGACACAAAGCATACGAATTGCATATGAATTAAGTTTTACAAAACATTTTTCATATGATTAACACATAAGAGGTTAAGTCTGTCTGACATAATGTCAACAATTAATTCATTGACACAAATATTAATTACAAAACATTTTTCAATGACATCTGAAAGTGATTCACAATTTTTTCAATTAAGACAAAACTTTTTTTGTGTTTTTTTAATTCTTCAAATCATATAAAGAATAATTAATTTTTTTATTTAATTATTAACAAAATAATTAAAAAATTCTTTTATTGAAAACACTTTATAAATGTTTAAAAATATATTTCGAAATTCATTTTGAAGTTTGAAAACAATGTGTTTTTTTCGTCAAAAATATTTTTAGTTTTAGTTGTGATTATAACAGAAATATATTCTCTATAATGAATTCTCGTTTAATAAATGCATTTATTTTGACATTAGTTTTATTTGTGAACATTTTTGCCGAAAGTCAACGCCAAAACCACCCCCTAATCCCGGCGTCCGTACTGTCCGAGGGCTGTATCGACGAGACGTGTCTCAAATATTTGGTCAAAGATTCAAAAAGAGTGTCAAAATGTTTCCAACCATTGCATGAGACCATAGCACATGACGATGAGACGGGCCTTAAGATGTGCTGCGCTGTTCGCAAATACCAGACCTGTATATTTCCACTGATTATATCGAACTGTGGTCTCGAATCGATGGACAAGTTTGAGGAAGAGATGAGAAGTTTCAATAAGATCTGTCATTTGGTTAGTCTTTCATGGATTAAATGTGAGCCTAAAAATCAGACGACGCCTGAAGTGGAGGCAGAGCTCAGGGAATAAGTGATCAATCAATCAATTTTAATGACGAGTATTTTTGAGATCAATTCTTGTATTCCTTTTTTTCTGGGTTTTTGGTGCAAATCATAAATATATTCTCGTTTTTGTATTATTTTTATTTTTCATATTCTGTTTGTTTATGTATTGAATGGTTTTTTACGAATAAATAAACTAAATATTGATTAACATTACGTTTGAAATACATTTTCATTAATCAATTATCAATTTTAATACATAAAAACTGAACACAAAAAACCTATTGTCTGTCAAACAAAACTAATGTCAATAACATTAATGACAGTAAAAATTATTTGACTTTTAATTCAATGTTTTTTTTCTATAATATTTAATATGAACTCAATATTTAATAATAAAATTTTATGCAAACTTTTATACATTCGTCGCTTATATAAGCAATTGTTTAAAAGCGAAATTCTCTTCAAATGTTGTTGTGTCTGAACAATGACTGCGATTTCAGTGTTGATAATTGTGACCACAATTATATTAAGTGGTAATTCCGGTGGAATTTGCAGACCTTTATGGCTATCACGGTTTCATAGGGCATGTCATTGTTGTCCATGTATTCCCAATGGTATTATACCACCGATTGGACCACCCATTTATCCGCCGGAAGAACCACCGATTCATCCGCCGATAGAAGCAACTGAAGTACCGCCGGCTGAAGAGGAGAGTGTCGTCACTCCAAGTAGTGATCATTTGTTTAATTCATGAAAAAATATTTAATAGAAATTACTTTCGAAAAACGACAGACAGTGAACACCAGTCCCTTAGGCAAAGAAAAGGGTCTAAAAGTAAGAGAATTAATCAAAAAAGTGGTCGAAGGGGTGATCGAAGGGGTGATCGAAGGGGTGATCGAAGTCGAGTGAGTTGTTTGACACAGAAATGGCAAATATTTTGAGAAATATTTGAGTTTTATATGAATTGCATAAAAAATTGTAACAATTATTGCATAAACTATTCTTCGAATCAGTTCTCAATGTTTGCTATTTTTAGTTCAAATATCTGTAATCAAAGACAATATTAATTGAATTTTTTTGTAATTATAGACAAAGAAGAGGAGAATCGCATCCACTCATAACATGAGACCCGGTTTTGAAGGATAAGAGTTGTATGAAATTTTTTGATTGAATTTCGATATTAAGTAATAATAATAATAATTATTATAATTAAAAATAACTTTTTTTCAATGAATTCTATCTCATATATAAATATTGAATTGCATTGGATTTCGAAATAATATTACATTTCATTCAAAAAAAAAAATTATTTTATTAATTATAAATTATTTTTTTCGTACATCTGTTTATAGCAGAGGTATTTCACGTTGTAATGACGTTAACGAAAAATAGTTTTTCTCTATCTAATAGTTTTCAGATTTTTTTAGAATTAAAATACGTCTAAAACACCCGGTGCTTTAATACAGGAAATTCCCCTTAATTTAAAGGTACACTTTTTTCCTTGCACAGTGAGATACGTCCTTTTTTTTGGCGCCCAAACAGTTTGAATCAGAGATGAGTTCTCGATATTTATTACGTATGAGTCATACAGTATGACAAAAGTGAGCAAGGTCGTATGTGTGCCGATCAGGGGGCTCATGATTTAGGGGCTCATATCACATGACATTCATTTGTTGTGTTTGTAATAGTTTTTTAATAACTTTTTATTACATTTGTAGAAATGTTTAGTCAATATGTGTCTGTGTCTGTCAGAGCACAGGCAGAGCACAGGCAGAGCACAGGCAGATCATACCATTTCTCTATAGCAACTCCAACAGCATAGTAAACCAGTAACGGAGAACAGGGGTTAAGAGCTGTATGTCTCCCCTTTCAGTCACACCACTGACTTTTACCGGCTTTTCGGTACAGCGAAGCCTCTGATGAGAGGTTGACGCGATTGACGTGTGCTTACTCTGGACGACAATCGATTGGATTCTCAAATGAGTCATCGCTTGAATATTCTCGAACATTGACCATGCTCATTCTGTTGCAATTTGCAAAATAACTAATGTCAATAAATATGATGTTTTTTATTTGATTTTAATGTCTGTAAATAAATGTTTAAAAAGTTTTCTTAAACTAAACTAAGTATTGATTAAAGAATTGACAGAATATTAATGAAAATATCGATTCATTTGTGAAATGAAAGCCTTTATTGAAATCAATAGTGATTTTAAAGTGTATTTAAAGTAAAAATTTTACAAAAATTTGAATTTTTTTCAAAACAGACATTCAATAGAGTGAGTGCAGGTGTGCTCACATATAAGCACCCAATGTATGTACAAAAGATAACTGGCCCACCGGCGCACTACAAGAGACGTTGATGTGTGTGTGTCTGTTGTGAGCACAGGCATGAATGCAGGCAATGCCTATGCTAGAGGAGCAGTGAGTGAAACAGCCAGCGCTCCTGACAGTGCATTGAGCTCTAACTGCGATCACATTTTTGAAAATATATTTCAATAAATACTGTGAACACGATTTGACTTAACATTCAGTGTTTGATTCAAATAACAATACATTTCGCGTTTGTGTCACAAAAGTAATACTATTATTAATATTGAGTTTTAATTTATTTTCAATTAAAAGTGAAAATATTTTTTGTTTAAAAATTCAAAATCAAAAACATATTTAATTAACTAGCGTTTAGTATAACCCGGATCACACAATTATACGCTACATACGTGAGAGTGACTCCGAGTGTAATATCAAATGCATATTCAATTTGATCTCAAAAGTGAAGTTTAATCAAAAAAATATATTTATTTTGTTTTATTTAAATAAAAATAATATTAAAAAAAGTGTTTTTTATTTGAGTAAAAATAAAATGCAATTAATTTTAAATAAATGCCATTTGAATGAGAGATCGCGTGAAACGAGTTGTGATCAAATGTTGACCAAAACTAGGACTAAGTCATCACTGTTTGACTTGTGTTTATTTAACAAATTAATTCTCATCTCATTTGCCATTACATACCTTTCCATCACTCAAGTCATAGGTAATATATATTGCATTTAATTTATAACAAATTAATAGCCAATTATTGGCTCATTTTTCACATCAAATGTTTACATGATATATATGTTAAGAATATTCTTATAATTTGTCTCAATTTGTATGCATTTATAACTGAAATGAATTTTATTATTATTTATATTTTATAATAAAATGTTATTTTAATTTTAATTATGAAAATATGTTTTACTTTTTATTGTATTAAAAAAACCCAATAATTTGATGACAATTTATTTTCTTATTTTTTATCCATTTTAAAATTCAACGAAAATTTAAAAATTTATTATTGAATATAAATTCAATTCAATGTTTGATAAAAATATTTTTCATCAATAAATTAGGTTTAGTTTTAAATATGTTTCGTTTGTTTTTAAAATCCCTTTTATATTTAAGATTAAAATTTTGATAAAAAACTTAATTAAATTTTTCTATAAATATTAAATACATATAAAATAGAATTTTTAATGCATTTTATATTTAAATATTAATTGTTATTTAAGAATAAAAACAATAATTTTCGTTAAATATTTAAATAGTTTTATAATTAGTTTTTGAGCATAAAATCAAAACAAACTTTCGTTCAACAAATAATTCATTTAAAATTCTGTACTAATTATGAGTTTTTGTCAAAATTTTTTTGTTTGTTAAAAAATAAAAGCTTTAATTTAATATAAAGTTTTACATAAGTTCTTACTATTCCATGCATACAGTATTTTCATTATCTCAGGGTCTTTTTGGCTCATGAAAGGAAGTTTTAAAACATTAATATTTATTAAAATTTATTATTATTTGTCTAAAACTGAAATATTTTTCAAAATTACATATCATTTGTTGAATATTCCTAGTCTTAAAAAACAAAAAATCAGTGTTTGTCCCCTTTTTGCCCATTTTACCCCTTGAAACCCATATGAATTATATTCACAATAAATGCCATAAATTTTTTGAACGATTTTTTGAAAAAAAACTTTAAAATTCAAACCTTTTTTCATTTATTTTGAGTTATGTAACAAAACATCTAATATTCAAAAGTCTTTTTTACATTGAATTCATTTCCATATTTTGTTCATTATTTTGAATAATATTATTATAAATAATACGAACAATAAGTTTTCAATCAAAATATTTTCAAATGAAATGACATTTTCGTTGATTTGTTTCATATGAAAAAAAATCTTTTTTTTCCGATCTATTTATGCGAATAATTGATTGAATGTTTAAATTCATATCGTTTTTGATTCTATGCTTTTAGTCATTAACTAATGAACTGATAATTAATTGAATGCCTATTTGTTTGATGGATAGCCTCATCGGAGTGTAGTTTTCAACAATACCAGTGTCAGGACAATAGCAAATGTATTCCCCTTTCGTGGAGGTATAAAACATGTATTTCTTTTGCCAAAAGCCTTATAATTGACCATAACTTCTTGTACGCTATCTTCAGATGTGACGGCGATGTCGACTGTCCCGACGTATCAGACGAATCGAAATGCGGTAAATATTGACCATTAATACAATTATTTCAATTCAATGTTTAAGAGATTTTTTTTCATAAAATTTAGAATTTTGTTTAATCTTATGATCAGTTTTTATGCATAATTTATAAGGAATTTTGTTTTCATCGAAAATATCAGTCAATTATCTCTTGTAAAAAATGATGTTTTCCTTCATATGACTGAATGATGCAATTCTTGGAATTATTGACAAAACATATGAATAGAGAATCGTTTCAATGATTGCCTTTTTTTCATTGAGAAGTCATATGAATTTCGATAATTATTTACGAAAACATTTAATGAAAATAGTATTTAATATCAAAATAATTGTCAAAATAATTAATATATTTGTTATTGAATTAAAAAGATTTGAAATCAAAGGGGGAAATGCTTTCACAAAAAAAGTCCTTGAGAAGTCTGAGTGACTTTTAGGCGACACACAAGAATTCAAAGAATATTTTTACAAATCATTTGAATAATATATTTATGTTTTGTCTTAAAAAGTCTTTGAATCGAAAAATTAATTTAAAAAATGCTGAAAAATATTATTCAAACGAAAGCATAGATTTCGCAAACGATTGGTTTGAGAGAAGAAAATATGTATTTTTGATCACAATCTTTGAAATGCAATGAAAAATATATGTGTTATTCGTGTTGTGAATGATTACTATTTTTAAAATAAAAAAAATTTTACACAACTTTTTGCATACGAGTTATGCGACACAGGATTCGCAAGAATTGCTATCAGAGCTCCAGAATCGGTAGCACCAGTAGGACACCAGTCGTGGCGACACACTTATACCACACTATCCATACGTTTTCATTTAGCGTAAAAACGCTTTCGTTATGACATTAGACGTTATAATTATAATCAAATGTAATGTTTATTTATATAACACCATAAACAACAGGAGCTTCTGATACACTATCCTTCCTTCTTGTTGTTTTTGCGCCCGAATCCCAGACCTCTGAACGCCAGACATCGTGTCTGTCTCTAATGCCAACAGAATTTCGATATCATTTTACTGTCATTTATTTGTTTTTTTAATGCAATTAAACTTTTAATATTTGATTAAAAAACTGTTTTTTTTTCGTAAAATATTTGTAATTTAAAAACAAAAATATTTTCTTTTTCTTCGTATAAATTACTGTACATTTTGTATATATTTGACACTAATTATGAGTTTTTAGGATTTGTTTTTCAACTCAATTAAAGTCAAATTTTTGTTAGTTTTTTGTTTGCTCTAAAAATACCAAAATATTGATAGAAATTTCATATCGTATTCAATGCCATAATTATCTCAATGTTTAATAATCGCTTCAATAAGCTATTTATGATATGAGCCGGAAGTTTATTGATATACCGGTGCGTAAATTGATATTTAATTTCGACATTTACCTCATAATTGATTAAAACATATAGCCCTTTCCCTAAGGAAAATGCGATCGAAAATGTTATTTATTTCAATGCTTTTATACAATCACAAAACCATTAAATATTAAGTCATTTTCCTTACGATTGTTTTGATTAACAAAAATGTAATTATTTTTTTTGCTATAATATATTCACAGAAATAATAACCATTTTATTTGATTTCATACTTTGATTCAGAATATTATTAATGATTTTTCGCTTAAAGTCAATGATCTGCTATTATGTGGTCATTGTCTCAATCGATACCCATATACCCCCGCGCCGGCACACAGACACATACCACGAGCAGTTCAGTCAACTCTTTGCATACAGAATATGTTTTTTTGTGTGTTGTATGACATTCTCTGAAGAGATTATCGATTTTTAACCACTATTTTTGTGTTAAGTAAAGCGTTTTCATGATATTTGAACCATTAGTGAACTCCAGAGTATAGCAGATCCGAGACATGAAACTCATGAGCGCATGTGTTTCGGAAAAGCCTTTAAGATCTTGAAGAACTTAATACTTGATTACATGAGGAGATCATAAATATATTTTAATGACTTGTATTCACATTATTGTTAGCTATTAATCAAATGATATGAAAAACGATTGAAAAAACAAACATAAGTTCCATAGCCTTGACATTGAACACCATTTCCTAATTGTATTCATAATGTATTTAATTTTCGTTGAATTTAAACCATTTTTTTTCTCGATATCTCAATAGAATTGAAACACAAAAAAAAATTCATTTAATATTTGAAATCAGATTTCATTCAAAAGTTTTAAACTTTTTATCTTTAATTTGTTATCAAAGGCGAGAAATAAGAAAAAAAAAGTATTTTTTATACTTTGACTTCAAAATCGATTTCTCAATACATTGTCTCAATAATAAATTTTTTATTTCTCTCTTTAATCGTTAATAAAATTTTTTGTTGACTTTATTCTCGCTTTCAATAGATAATTATAACGACAGTCATTTCAGGAATTTTACCCAATAATCTTGTCTTACATTTCAGTGAATTTCTCATATTTTTTGATGAAAATGTGGTTCAAATGTAATTCAATGTTAGCCTTGACTTGACTTCAATTGATATTAGTTTTTAATATCAATCACATATCGAATATCACTCGAAGTTTGCATTTATTTCAATTATATAATATATATTTTAGTGATTGAAATCATTATCAAAAATGTTGATTCACTTCCAGAATATATATATTTTAAAAACGATTAGTATTTTTCCAATAATTATATTTTCTTCAAAAATATTCTTTAATTCAAATAACAATTATTTCACAAAAGGAAAACATTTCACAAAATTTTTTTTTATATTTTTTCATTTTGTTCTCAAAATAAGTAATAGATTTCAAAAAATTCATATTTTTGTTTCAAATGGATATTAGATTTTATTTATTTATTTTGTATGAAAACCATTATTCATAAAAAACAATATATTTAACGGAAAAAAAGTTATAAATAATAAAATTCTTTTAATATTTTCTTTCACAAGAATTTGTTTGAAATGAAAAAACATTTTCAAATGTCATTCAAATATTCATTTCGTATAAACACATGGAATCGACAACACTATTGACCGCAATCGCAGTCTTTAATTAGTCTTTAATGTCTCACAAATCGAGTGATTGTTTTTGAAAATAATCTATAAATAAGTCTTAACCACAAATCACACCATAAGCTAAATATAGAGATCTTTTTGTTTGCCAATCATTTGCATTACAATTGCGAAAAACTCTTCAAAATTATTCTCAAAGAATGCGGTTATGATTGTTATAATGTTATTGAAGTGAGAGTTTATTATGACTTTCGCTTCGTTTTAATCATTAATTATAACAAAAATATTTACATTATTTTCACTGTAAATCAATAGTAAAAGTTGTGTCTAAAAAAGTATTGAAATACATCTAAAATAAAAAACATTTATCTTTTGCTATACTTATGGTTGTTATGACAAAAAGATCTCTCAAAACATTGATTATTATATTCTTGACTTTGTTTTTCAATAACAAATATAATATTTTTTCATTCTTTAAATAATTTTGAAGTTAAATATCATTTAATCGATTGATAAATACATTAATTAATAATAACTTTTTCATGAATTTTTGAATTCATTTATAAATCGCTTGTCATTCAAATCGTTAAACAAATACAAAAATCTGTGATTTTCTTGCTTTTGTTTTACGATCAAATGATTATATATTTATAGATAACCCGGTTTTCAATCAATACTGCTTTCATAGCTACTATTGACCCATACCTGTCTCTCTCTATCTCTTTTCACTTGACCTTTCTCTTTTTGAGGCTATGGTAATGACTTGATTTTGAACATAAACTCAATACAAAATATACATATTATTTGATAATTAATTATATGTTTTGAAAAGAAGTTTATTTTAAATATTAATTAAAAGACTTTTTATCTGAAAATCAATTGTTTTTTTTCAGCCGTCAAAGAGTGCTCTGAAAATGAATTCAAGTGTCAAAACGGCAAATGTTTGCCCCAAAAGTGAGTATCAATTATTCGAGAATAACTTTCAAACTAATTGTCTGTCAATAAATGTCATGAATTTCGAGATAGAAATGATTTTCATATAAAGAAAATTTCGTTAAAAATTAAATGAATTTTTTTTTGCAATAATTTTTCGATCGATTTTTGAATAGAAATTTTGTTTAAATAAAAACAAAACTCATTTAAAATTAGTTGTATTGAATGGCCTCTAATTTGCTGACAGGAAAGACATTTGTTTTTTATCCTAACATTTAATCTCAATCTAATCTCAGATGGATTTGTGATAATGAAGACGATTGTGGCGATAGAAGCGATGAACTCAATTGCGGTAATCATTATCACAGACAAAGTTTTTATGTTTTAAAACCATTGCTTATTATCTTGTGATTGGATTCTGTGTACAGCGAACCGTACCTGTGCTCCAGACCATTTCAAATGTGTCGCCAATAGTAATTGCATACCAATTGATTGGGTTTGCGATGACTCCGAAGACTGTTCCGACGGCTCCGATGAGAGGGAATGCAGTGAGTGTTGAATGCCATCGAATGTCATGTGCTTTGAATTTAACACAAATTCTGTGTCTTTTTGTTTGCGATAAACAGAAACACAATTAGTCTCTTGTCGTCAAAATGAGTTCAGATGTGATAACGGAAAATGTCTGATCACTCGATGGGTCTGTGATGGAGAGAACGACTGCGGCGACGGCTCCGACGAGTCGGTCCAGTTCTGCGCCAACAAGACTTGCGGCGCAGATATGTTCACCTGTAGGGCCGGTAAGTGTATTCCCGAGCGATGGAAGTGTGACGGCGACAAAGACTGCCACAATGGAGAGGACGAAGAGGGCTGTCCGCCGACGAGTCTAGAGTCTAGATGTGGGCCCTCGGAGTTCATGTGCTTCAATGGCCACGAATGCATTGACAGCCGCTGGAGGTATTGGTCATGACTTTTGTGGTATAACTTGAATTGAATTGACTTTTCATAACCAGATGTGACGGAAGTGGCGATTGCACCGACGGCTCCGATGAGCTCAACTGCAACTACACGTGCAGTAATGACCAGTTCATGTGCAAGAGTGGTAAATGTGTTCCGGGTCACTATCGCTGCAACATGAAGAAGGACTGTCGCGACGGCTCCGATGAAGTGAACTGTACGGAAACGGTCAGCCCTTCGGTAAAAGTGATCATTTGATAGGTTTTTATCGTAATTGAATTGTTATGTCTCGACCCCTACAGACGCCTACCGTTCCCGTGATTTGTACGGCGACTCAACACCAATGCAATCACACGAATCCACTCAAGTGTATAGAAATGTCACAATTATGTGACGGCGTCAACGATTGTGGGGACTGGACGGACGAACCGCCCAACTGTGCCGTCAACGAATGTGAAGGCAAACACCATTGCGCACAGGTATGTGTCGACGACTTCTCTGGCTATCACTGCGAGTGCAAAAAGGGCTACAAATTGTCTGAAGACCGAAGAAGTTGTGATGATATCGATGAGTAAGTCATGAATTGATGGCATCGTTTGCATCGAAATAAGACATCCCTTTTTTGTCTCTCACAAACAGATGTGTCGAAACCTATGGCTTGTGTTCGGGTCAGATATGTCTTAACCTTAAGGGGCATTTCAAGTGCGAGTGCTTCGACGGCTATGAAGTGAGAGACCATCGCTTCTGCAAAACGAAAGGCGAAGAAAAACCATTACTGATGTTCGCCAACAGACATGACATCAGAACTCTGGACATATCCATGAAGTACAAACACCAACACTACAACTCCCTGTACTCACAACTGTCCTCAACCATTGCCGTCGACTACAGTCTTGTAGACAATTATCTCATATGGAGTGATGTCGTGAAAGAGGCGTTAGTTATAGCGCCGTTTGATTCCAAACGCAAGACATTCAATGGCTTATCAGAACCTCGAGAACTGATCAGCTCTAAGGATGTGGTCGACGCACTGGCCATCGATTGGATCCACAGACTTGTCTATTGGACGGACACATCCAAAGATCGCATAGAAGTGGCCAATATATCACATCCCGAGACGAGAGTTGTTCTGATAGACACCAATCTGGAAGAGCCGAGAGGTATAGCCGTCAACGTCATGGAGTCGTGGATAGTATGGACCGATTGGGGCTCTGCGCCCAAAATCGAAAGATGTCTTCAGGACGGAAGTGAGCGACAAGTGTTGGTGGACAGGGATGTCATTTGGCCCAATGGTGTGACCATCGATATGATCATAAAACGGATCTATTGGTTGGACGCGAAGTTGAATACAATCAACTCTATTGAATACGACGGAAGCGATCGAAGACTGATCTTGCACTCAATCGACTACATAAGACATCCCTTCTCTTTGGACATATTCGAGGACACGATCTATTGGACCGATTGGGAAATGGAGTCAATTTTGTCGACGAATAAATTTGGTAAAAATTGTGATAAAATGATAGAAAATATTTCATTTTTTTTGTCTCATTTTTTTCAGGCAATGAACACAAAGTCGACTCTTTGGTCGGCGGAGTGTTTTCGGTCATGGATTTACGTGTCGTCCACTCATACAAGAAGCCAAACACGACCAACCGGTGCGCAGACCACCGATGTTCACACCTATGTCTGCCAACCCGTCATCACTCGCACCGATGTGTCTGTCCGTCATCTATGAAACTCATCGATAACTTCACGTGTGAATCAACAGTCAAACCCATTGCCACCAGTCCTGCACCCGGCCTCACCTCACCGTCAGGCCATTCCCCAGTCCCAGCATTAGTGCCATTGCCCACGAAATCAGACATCGAAGAAATCACTGAATCTATCGAAGAGATTGAGTTAAGAAAGTCTCACAACAAGAACAAAATCAGACATTCCAACGACACGAGACATCGCTCGTCCGACGACTACCTGAGCGAGGAATCGGATGGAAAGTTGGCTATCGTTATAACAGTTATATTGTTATGCATTTCTCTGGTCATCGGAATCCTAACCCTCTTTATATATCGCAAATATCAACGGTTTGTACCCTTTGATGAAAGCATTTTTCACCACTCATTCAACTCATCCCTAATTCGTATGTCTTTCCACATAACCAGACGTAACATAACGTCAATGAATTTCGATAATCCCGTCTATCGTAAGACAACTGAAGACCATTTCGTGCTGGAAAAGAATGACGACTCCCTGTCCTCATACACATCCAGCTTAGAGCCGCTGACCAGCCCCGGCACCAACGAGTTTGTGTGAGCTGTTATGTTAGGCAATAGTTTATATCAATTGAAAGTTGTTTTGAAATGAGAAAAAAAAATGTTATGAAATGAAAGAATTTTTATTAAATTTTAATTTATAAATAATTTTTTATTAGACATTAATTTTAATTAATTTTTTTAGTTAATTATAAATTAATTTATTGTTTGATTTGTTAAACAAATTCTCGAAAAACATTTTAATTAATTTTTACCTAATTTATTGATTAAGTGTTTTTTGAGTTTCGTTTTGAAAATTTTATTTAATTTTAGTTTTAATTTCAAATAATTTTGTCTTTGATATAAAATATGAGAAAATTTTTATAAAACAAAAAGCGAACAAAAAAGTTATGAATAGTTATTATAGAATTATTTTTATCCCCAAAAAAGTTTCAGTTGTTTTGTTCAATCATTAAAACTTTTCTCCAATAATATTGTTAAACAAAACTGTTTTGAAAATATTTTTTAGTAATTCAATCGATGTATAAATGAGTGAAAAGTGTTTTTAGACTTTTAAACATTTCTTACATAACTGTAAAACGCTTTCAATTTTTGCTTCAATTTTTACAAATAATTCAAACGAAAAAAAAAATGTTTTTCTTTTCTCACAATTTCTATTAAATTGATTACAAATTGTTATTTCAATTCTCTCTAAACGAAAGCATTTGTATTGCTATTGAATATCACTTAATATATTATTATTATTTATGGTCAAAAGAATCGCTATTTTTTGTTAAGCGATTCAATTGTCGATTGATTTTCATTTGTATTTAACATTCATTTCATTCATAGAATTTGAAAATAAAATAAAAAGCTTTGAAAATCATATTCTCTTTGGTTTGAATCAAAACTTTATTCATATATCACTTGAATTATTCTATTGTCAACAGAACTAAAGTTACGAGAATTTTGAGAAGAATTTGTTTTGTATTATTCTTGAATCGAAGAATAAATCGACTCAAATCGTGAATAAAAATCATTTATTTTATTTGTTTTAGTTTTGATTCAATCAAACCATTCATTGAAACACTATTTCATAATTAACTCTATTTCTTATCTGACATAAAGTTTTCATTTATTTTTCATTTATTTTTACTTCAAATCATCTCTCAATTCAACGCCAAATGCCATACAACAGCAAATGTTTGTATCCGTTACTATGAATTCAATACAAAACTATTAATTCAAATATTTTCAACAAATACATGACTTCAATACCAATGACTTAACCATTACTTTGAATCCAATGGATATCAAGACTTTTGTCATCAAAGTTAAGACTAAATAAATGTCAAAACAGAAATGATTTCAATATTAATTAAATTGAATTAAATTTTAATATTTTCAAAATTATCAAAATATTTTCCGATATAATATTCTTATAATTGAATGTAAAATATTATATATAATTTCAAATCATTTAATTGTAATAAATCTTTAGTTAACACAAAGTTTACTCATTATCTTCTTTGCGATAAGACTTTTAAACTCTTCACTCAAAAGATAAATATTTTTTATATATAAAGAATTTCTTAAAGAATAAAATAATTTATATTTTAAACAAAAGTTATTTTCATTTAATAATGACTTCACTTATTGTCAATTTGACTCTAGTGGTAGTCATAGGCCTGTCGTTCGTCAGGTGCCGATCATCGGAGTGCGATAACAGCCATTGTTCGGAACCGTTGGCAAACAAACTCAATGTCCATATAATACCTCACACTCACGACGACGTCGGGTGGTTGAAGACAGTCGACCAGTATTACTATGGCGCTAAGGGTGGGCGTTGGTATGAAAAGGGTGGCGTTCAGTATATATTGGATTCTGTGGTCAAAGCATTACTTCGCGACAAACAAAGAAAGTTCAATTATGTGGAAATGGCTTTCTTTATGAAGTGGTGGGCACTACAGGACAGGGAGATGAAGGACGCGGTCAAAGGTTTGGTCAATGAAGGTATGCATGCATTGAGTGTTGAAAATAATGTTATAAACAAAGAGAGAGACAATTGTTAGAATTTATGCGAAATTATTTAAAACTCAATTAATTTCAATGTTTATTAACATTTTAATTTCAAAAACCATTTAATCAAAACAATTAGTATTTATTTTAACAACAATTTTATGCTCAATTCAGTCGCACAGTATGTTTAGCCCTAATCTGTTTTTTCGAGAAAATATTGTAATTAATTATTGTTTAATAAATTATAATTTAATTATAGTTTTATTCATGTAGTTATAAAGCATTGAAATTGAGTTTTATATAATATATGACTTGAAGTGACTTTCGTTTTGTAATATATTATCTCTTTTCAAACGTTTTCATTTCAAGTGTTTTTGTAATCATTTGAAAAGATATTTCAAAATATGAATCAAATCACAGAAAAACTTATTATATTTGACATTTGCACCGATAGGTCGTCTGGAGTTCATCAACGGGGGCTGGGCTATGAACGATGAGGGGGCGACTCATTACAACTCAATCATAGACCAGATGACTTGGGGTCACAGAAGACTCACCGATGAGTTCGGCACTTGTGGTATACCAAAGATCGGTTGGCAAATCGATCCCTTCGGACACAGTCGAGAACAGGCGAATCTGTTCGCGCAGATGAACTTCGATGGCATGTTCTTTGCGAGAATGGACTACCAGGACCAGGAGGTCAGGCGGTCAGGCAAGACATTGGAAATGGTTTGGAAAGGTAGCGATGATTTGGGTTCGGATTCGGATATATTCACTCATATGATGGATATGGGATATGGTATGTGGAAAGACATCAAATGGTATTTCAATTGATCTGTATTTGTATTTAACACAGGAATTGGCGCACCGTATGATTGGGAGCTGAATGGTTGGGGTCCTAACGATGCCTTCATTGACGACATGGAGTCAGAAGACTATAATGTGGACAAAATTGTCGATCAATTCATAGAGTTTTCAAAGGAATACTCAAAACGTTATACGACTAATAACCTACTCATGCCCTTTGGAACGGACTTTTACTACCAGTCCGCCGGTTCCCAATTCAAGAACATCGACAAACTTATCAAATATGTCAATGAAAAGCAAAGTGATGTCAATGTCTTCTACTCGACGCCAACCTGTTATCTCCATGGCGTACATCAGGCGAACCAAACCTTCACTACAAAGTCTGATGACTTCTACCCCTACGCCTCCGACGCCCACACCTATTGGACGGGATATTTCACGAGTAGACCAGCGCTCAAGAGGTATGAAAGGGTGGGAAATAATTTGCTTCAGATCTGCAAACAAATCGATTCTTTGAATCTTTTTGGCGATAAATATGAGAAAGAGATAACATCTTTGAGGCAATGGATGGGAGTGTTACAACATCACGACGCCGTCTCCGGCACTGAGAGACAGAACGTGGCCAACAATTATGCGCTAAAACTATACAAAAGTATTGAAAAATGCAAATCAGTTATCAATGAAGGGTTGAAGAAATTAATGGCAAAATCAGAACCAAAAACGGATCAAATATTTTGTCAAAATCTGAATATCAGTGCCTGTGATGTGACTGAAGGCACAGACACTCTCGCCGTCAGTATATATAACCCGATTGGAAGAGGTGTTCAATATTTGGTTAGACTTCCCATCACTGACAAGACGTACGAAGTTATGGATCCGATGGGAAAACCTATTAAATCAGACATCGTTCCCATTCCTGACTATGTCTTAGATCTGAAGGAAAGGGTGAGTAAAGCAAAGGATGAGTTATTATTTGAGGCCGAGATCCCAGCGCTTGGATTTGCGACATATTTTGTGAAACCAAATAAAGACAAAAAATCGATTGAAACAAATGTTACGAAAATTACTGAAAGTTTTTCCGTTAAATCAAAGAGTTTTGACATTATGTTCGGAAAAGAGGGAAAACTGAATGCAATTCAACTAAAAAGTGGGAAAGTTATGAAATTGGGTCAAGAATTTGGTTATTATAAGGCAATGGCAGGCAATGGACAGGACGCAGACCATAGAGCGTCTGGTGCTTACATATTCAGACCCGACGGACAAACGCCACATCCATTCAATGTATCAGAATTTGAGTCAAAATTAGTTCAAACCTCAAACGGTTTGACAGAAATTCACCAAAAGATCACTTCATATATAACTCAAGTAATAAAAGTCAACTCAAATGAAGACAAAATTGAGTTCGATTTCGTTGTCGGACCCATACCTGTGTCGGACAGTGTCGGCAAAGAGATTATCTCAACATTTGACACCGATTTGCAAACAGAACAAACCTTTTATACCGACGCAAACGGAAGACAATTAATGAGAAGAGTTCGGGATTTTAGACCGACTTGGAATTGGACGATAACCGAACCCACGGCCGGGAACTACTATCCAGTGAACAGTCGTATTGTTATTAGGGATGAGAAACAAGACATTCAAATGACTGTTTTGAATGACAGATCACAGGGAGGTTCGAGTCTTAGGGACGGAAGTATCGAACTTATGGTACACAGAAGGGGTCTCTTCGACGATATTTCCGGTGTTTCGGAGGCATTAAATGAGCCGGGATTTGATGGAAAGGGTTTAGTCATTAGAGGAAAGTTTTGTCTATTGATCTCAAGTATTGAAGATTCGGCTCAACTTCACAGAGATTTGGCCCAAAGAATATTTATGGAACCGTTGATCACTTTCTCGAAAATCACTTCAATCGATGATTATCTCAAAGACCACAGAAC
>JAQIXR010000197.1:0-41061 GCA_034700825.1 Quadroppia sp. Gr-Ori-00064 | reverse complement strand
GAGACAATGATCTGATAATAAGCATTGTTTTAAGGGTTGGTCTCTATTAAGGATAACTATTTTCTACCCTTTTTATGCTTTTTAAATATATTTTGAAATCAATTTATAAAAAGTTTTTGTAAATATTATTTACCTGAAATTAAGGGTTTTAGAAGTGAAGAAGAAGATGGGGAAGGGATCGGGAAAGGGATCGAGAAAAGGTAGAAAAAAGAAAAGTGAAGAAAAAATTCAATGAATTTGTTTTAATGAATGAATTATTTGTTAAAATAAAAATATTTGACATTAATTAAAATGAAACAAAATTAAGAATTTAATTAATCTGAATATAAATTGTGATCGTCTTTGCTCTTATGGCTCATCCAGTCTTCCTCTCTATGCTGTGTATGCAATACATGACTACACGATAGACTTCGCGTAACATTCCTTCCGTTCACATCCCCCTGAAGTCAACAATAGGTTCATTAAAGTAATTAAAAATATAATATTCTCTAAAATTGTTAGACCTGTGGATGGACTGAAGACGCCCGAAGAGATCGTTGAAGAAGCCATCGATCTCTGAAGTATTTGTTGGTCTCCGTCACCGGATATCTCTTCGTTGGCTTCAATTCCATTAGTCTTCTCATAAGCCTTAAAAGTCTGGGCGAAAAGGCTTTAAACTCTTTGGGAGTTCGAGTTGTCTTCCGTTTCTGCCATTGAACGAATTCTGTGAATCGGGGGTCTGTTATGTCCGCCTTATCCCATGGAAACTTAGTTGTAAGGCACAGGTAGATCATCATGGCCAACTGCCAGACATCACTTCCAATTTGTATGTTATATCCCTCTAAAAGAACCGCTTCCCAAACCTCGGGCGGACACGAAGGCAATGATTTTACTCTTTTTTTCACTGAAATTATTAACAAAAATAATAATAAATTATTGAATAATTGACTCAAACCTAAAGTTCCGACTTTTCTGGTGAGTCCAAAGTCAGTCAATTTGACTTTTGTCAGATTCGGTGTATATATCAATACGTTTTCGGCTCTGTTTTTGATGAAAGTAAACATGTTTTCAATGCTATTTGAATGTAGAAAAGGAAAGGCTGTACCGAACGTCCCGATGCACTAATTCTTTGTCGTGCATGAACTCAAGTGCGGAACAGATCTGTTCCACAACTAATGGTGAATAAATCACAACTAAATTTATGAAAACAATTATTGTTTCAAACAATTTAATACCAATTTTGACGTCACGTTCGTTAAGACCGACGCCGTTAGACCTCTCGACCGCCTGTCACACCATTTGGGAAATAAAGACATTCTTTAAAATCATTTAAAATGTCTTATTTTGAAAACATGTCTCAGTTTAAGAGAGTTTCAAACAATGAGATTATTTTGATTGAATTGTTGTCTGAAATGATTTCAAATATATTTACAAGAAGTGAATACCTGCCAAAGATCACCAAAGGGTGCGACTTCTTGAGCGAAATAGTAGTGTTCCAATGTCTCGAAGGCCACGTCATAAGTGTCCAAGATGTTTTTATGAGGCGATAAGAAATAGCTGTAATGAAACTCAATGAGAAAGTCTTTGATGGTTGTCGTGGCCTTTGGGACAGCCTTTAGTGCAACCTTAATATCGAATAAATGAATAGATTTTATTAAATCAATTCAAAGCAAATCAACTCTAATGAACACATGCCTCCGAACCGGTGTCCTTATGGACGGCTAGTATCACTTTGCCATAATCTCCGGAACCGATCTCTTTCAGTATGTCGTAATCCTTGTCGATATAAAGCGTTTCCAAATGTATTTCACGGATCTTATGAATACTGGTCTGTCGTTTGGCATTCATTTGATTCAGTCTTTAATGAATATTATATTTCATTTCAAATCTAGAAATAAAATACTTTTAAACATATAATGAAATTAAAAATCAATAAAAAATGAAAACATTTGTAATTTAGGTAAAAATTTTAATATATTTTTCACTCATTTTTACTGTATATTAAAATTTGAAATCACTTCAAGTTTTGATCACTTATTAGTTAAATGAAAATTATTTTAAATAAATAATATTAAAGACATTAATATTTGGATTAATTTCGACAAAGATCTAAATCTAAGAAAACAATCAATTATTAATGAAATTTTATATTTTGTTAAAGACTTTAATCATAATTATATGAAGACATTTGTATTAAAAATTCTATACATTGAAAAACTGACATTTATTTGGCAATTATTAGTTGTTTTCGTGTCTTTAATATGAATTTAAAGATTTAACATTCAATTAATTAGACTAACATATCGTCGAGTTTTTTCATACAAGAATTGATGCAAACGTTTATAAATAGTTTTCATTTGAATGTTTGCGATTTGAATGATTTGAAGGAAAAATATTTTAAGGAATTAAAGTTGTAGTGAAACACATATTTTGGTAGATATCCAGTGATTTGGTTCTCATTTGAGAGAACGAATGTTTATATGATTCAAGTGTTGGAAAGGGAGACAAATATTATGACATTGCAGTCGTCGAAGAAGAAGACATTTAGGCATAACATTTAGGATTCATATAATGATACCCATTCTATGGTAACTGTGCTAACTTGAGAAACGTATAGACGCAAAGGAAAGGACGGCCTTTCCATAAGACAACTATTTTTAGTAAAAGACAATTTATTTGCTTTCACTCCAGCAATGACTCAAACAATATTAGTTCACTTAAACATAAATACAATTTTTTATAATAACTCGACTTTTATTACTGGCTTTCAATACAAACAAATGCAGACAAAAATCATTATAAGTCAAACAAATCATTAATTATAATAATAATCATTAATCTGTTATTTAAAGCAATTCTTATGAAAAAGTTTGCAATTTTGAGAACAAGTTTTCTATAACTTATAGTCTATAACAGACTTACCCTTAAAACAAGGAAACATAAAACACAAGTTTTTATAAAAAATATTATAATTTAAATCATATTTCGATTCAAAGTCTGATAACTGAATCTAAATAACAACAATCAATGAGTAAAAAATGTTTTCAATGTTTTAAACTACATTTAAGTCATATGTGTTGCTGTGAAGCACATCATCACTGACTGCTTCACTCTCTGATGTTTGCAGTCTTTTGCCAATTATTATCCATGTCTTCCTGACATCAACTCAACGTCAACCGAGATATAGTTGAAGTCATGGAAACGCATCCAATTTATTGATGCTTTTATTACTTTTTTAACTTAATTTATATTTAAAATAATGACATTTTGTATAGATTTCTCAAATGGTATTCAAATCAAATCAATGTGTACTGCAATAGAGATGGTATGTTAGTTACAAGGAGTGTGTGTTTGTGTAAACCCTTTTAGAGTGAGAATAAACTTTATTAATACACAAATCGATGCAAAAATACATTCAATTCAAACACAATTACAATATTTTCAATAATATTTCACAACTTTTTTGTTTATAACAATAATTAAAACAATTTCTGTATTTATAACAAAATTCAACTAAAAATATATTTATATACTATATGTGCAGTTAATTCAATTTCACCCTTAATTCGATAAAAATTTCTTTGATATCACTCTTAATTGTCTCATCAAAAGTAAAACAAATTAATTAAAATAAATTGTGACATAAAATCAGATTCAGACATAAGAAAGTAAATAGCAATTCTGTACTACCGGTGCTAATGATAGTCAAAGGCTATTGTTGTGACCCTTTGATGTAAAATATCTTAAAATTTTTAAAACTAAATAATTTTATTAATTTCTAAACACGTTTTGATAAACAAAAACACATTGTGAATAATATTTAAATTGTCTTAAAATTCTTGAAGTAATTATTACTCTATAGTTATAGTGTTTTCAGACATTCAGTTAAAATATAATTAAAAAATTTAAAATCAAAACAATTAATGAAATGAATTGAATTTGATTTAAAATATTAGAAGAATTTCTAATCATCTTTTGATCTGCAAAATGTGGTCCACTTTTGATCAAATTGTTTCGATCATAAGTTTGTAACAGAAATCTCAAGACATTTGTCTCATTGTAATCAGAATTAGAATTATAGCATTGATTGCATGACTGTTGGGATGGGTATTGAACTTTGGGATAGTATGGGTCTTCACTTGGACTGCCTTTCGTTCTTTGGTTCACCTGATTATGGACTCTCCAAAGCCATAAGACAGAGCTTTGAGGGCTGTCTAAGTATGAGGTCAATCCTCTGGAAGTGCTTTCAAAATGTTTGGCGCAAAAATCACACGAAAAGAAATTAATTATGAATTCTCTCATTAATGGTAAGACTTCGTGACTGTTATGAGTAGTGTTTCGGACATATTCTCTGACTGTCAACACGTGAAACATTGACCACAAACCGCACGGATAGCCTCTGAAGTGGGTTTGACTTCCGTAGCAATGTCTCCATTGAATAATTGGTGGCAGATATCCATCGCTTATCTTCATGGCTGCCTTCAAGTTCTCCACTCGTATTTCTTGGCTTTTGTTCGCAAACCATATATTCATTCTTTTGAAAAATCTTCGGACGTTTTCGTTGTCGAAAGGAAAGTATTTGTATATCAACTGAAAGTACTTCTTCAGTACAATCACTTGACTTGAGTTCAATGTCTTGTGTCGACTGACCTCTGAGTGAAGAGAATACCTTAAAGTGTTGTAGAGATCAGTCATACTCAATGGAAGTGGTTTTCTCTCAATTATCTTCACTAAAGTGTCATTGCTTTCTATTCCCGAAGTCTCTAAATCTTTGACAACTGTTTGTGTCTCAGAATTAATCAATCGTTTGATTTTAAGACCAAATTCTTTTCGAAGTAATTCTTCGTCATTAGAATTGGCACTAAATTGAGATCAAATGGATTTAGAAATGAAATCAATTGAAAATACCATGAATTCAATGGAAACCTCGCAATCAGTTCCAGACTTTGGTTTCTATGCAATTGTATTAATGCCGGAAGTCGTAAGGAATGGGAGAAGAGCTCATCCTTCAAACGGCCGGTTCTATCATTAACTCTAATTATATTCACGTTTTCTCGATATGAAGAGAAATCCAAAACAATCTGAAGAACAAAACAATAATTGAGAGGTCTTTAAGAAAGGGTTAAATACCTGAACCCCTAAATAGGTTGGCATTGACTCAACGAATACTAAATTATGTTTCGATATATCAAGTGATAGAGTGTTGAAGAATTCATTCCTGGATTCAATAGAAATGGCAAATATGTTCACATTATGACCAATGCTTTGATGAGAGTTCAATATCGTGTCTATTATTGATGTCTTCATTTCTGACACCGAATTAGCGATATCCAAATTGTGGCCCAAATCACCCTTTTGTGCATTTATAGCGAATATTCTGATTCTTGGAAATCTAATGACACCATATCTTTGACAAAGTTCACTACTGTCCGCATCGGCCGCACAGTCGATGGCAGTCACTCTCACCACTGATTTCCATTGGTTTATGTCTTCTGCCAATTGTTTCCAAACACCACTAAATGTGATACAATGTGGACACCAATGAAGATAAAAGTTGACAAAAGTTATGCCGTTTTGGTTATAGACATAATTCTCAAAATTCTTTGCATTTAATTCAATAACGAAATCATTTTCACTATATATTGAGTTAGCGAAAGAAGTGCTAAGAATTGGACCAAATATTAACAAAAAGATTACAATTGATCCCAAAAAATGCATTTCTATTGAAATTAATGCGATTTTTCAATAAATGAATTTTTGGTTCAAAACAAAATGATTTAAATAAATATTTTCATTAAAACTAAAAATAATAAACACTTTATATCAGTGAAAAATCGATATCTGATTCTTGGATAAGAGAAGAAGAGGGAAACACATCTGTATAGTCGTTGTCAACTGTGCAGCACTGGTAGGAGAAGGCATAAGAACCGGTTCAATAGAATTCAGTCATTTATCAGGTCTTAAAACTTTAGATATGATAACAATTGCCATAAATTTCACTCATTTCTAATGCTTTTATTGAATACAATCACTTTTGATAAGCAATTCATTGACGAGAAATGTGTTTATAATTAAGTGTTCAAACATTGCCTCAAATAGTGTTTCAAACGAAAAGTTTTGACAAATGTTTCAGTCATTGTCAACGAGTTTGACATCAATTATAATGAAAACATTTTTTTATTCAAACTTTTGTTTGAAATAAACAAAAATTCATAAAAATTCTAATAATGTCAATTGAAATGAGCAAGATTCATATGAATGAGCAAGGGCATTCATCGCTTCATTCGCTTCATCTCAATCTAATCTCTAGTCATGTTTTATGTGAATTATTAATATTTTCATTCATTTCCTTCACTTCGTTGTGAATCCAAATCAATGCAAATCTTTGTTCCCTAATATTCGTCACTATATTTATGAATAGAAGTTTTGGCGCAAATATTTCATCACATTTTTGAACAAAAAAATATTGTTTTGAAAATTATTTTGAATTAAATGTTAATTAAATTGAATTTCAATTCAAAATGTCTTTAAATAAAACAAATAAAGTATTTACAAAAATAATGAATAATAACAACAATAATAAAACAAAACAAAAGAGTATTTTAGACTACTTTAAGTCAAATGATATGAAGAGAAAAGTCGATTGTCTTGAAGATAATGACCACTCTTTTGGTGATAAAGCCCTGAAGACTAAAGACAACGATATAGTGATTGTCGACGAAAACAAAGTGTCAAAAGATTTGGTGATCAATGAAAATGTCATTAAATGTAATGATGTTATGAAAGACATATCAAATGAAGAGTTCATTGATTTGAACCAATTCTTGCAAATCGATGTCAGTGTCGATGAGAACCAAATGAATGTGACATCGAATGAGTCGACCGCTGAAGACATGCCATCAAATGATGACAATTATATGACACATATTTACCACAACTTCCGCCAAATGATTGACTTTGTTGTGTCTGACAAACAATTGTCTCATCTCTTCGACGCCAACGACTCCGATGTCATCCAATCGTTTACTTGTCTTTCAGGTAATAACTGATCCATTGATTGGTCATTGAATTTGATTTATCCTAAGGTTTGGCACAAATGCTGTTTATGAGACTTTTTATGCGAAAACGTCTTTGGATTCGGAAGAATGACATCAAATATCCAGAAATTGCAGATAATTTGCATCCAGTTCTCGAAGAACTCATTGACAATCACTTCCTATTCAATGGTATCTAATATTTGATTGAATTTTATAAACATTTTTAAATGAATTGATTTTTATTGCTTATAAACAGCCAATCATTTGTCAGACTTCAGGGAATCGTTGAATATTTTGGACACATTTGAAATGAAAAGAATCGCTCGTTCTTTGAATGGACTCAATATGAATGGTTTGAATACGAAGAAGAATATAAGCGCAGCTATTCTTAAGTATTCAAATACCTCTCAAACCCTCAAAAGTTTTTCGGACAGACATTCGGATTCTTTGAGTGAAGTTCTCTTAAAATCGTATGTTTTTTGTCTTAAAATATATGTAAATTAATATTAATCATAATTTAGGATTAAATCCGTTTTGAAGAATAAATGTTTTAAAGTTAATGAAAAACTTTGTGATGTCTTCGAGAGAATGTTTTTGCTCTTTTGTCAGCCGGAGATCAACGACAATGACTTCAATACATCTTTGAATTTCGAATTGTAAGCATTGGATCAATTGTTTGAAGAGTTTTTGTCTAAAGATTTCATTTATTTTCAAATATTTAGTTTTAAATTATTTAGAGTCGAAAACGGATTAGAATTTTACCCGAAATATACAATCAATAAAAATACAATTATTTACAAAAGTGGCGACGATTTGCACCGGTATTGTCAGGCATTCAAATTGGAAATTGAAATATTGTCTGCAATCGAAAAGAAGGACACGAATCAAGTGGTCGACTATCTGATGAATAGAGCAAAAGATGTGTATTTGAATGCGATTAAAGACAAAGAAGATGTAAACGATTGTCTTTTGCCATCATTTTTGCGTCGATATACTGGCGGTCAGTCGTATATCCGATGTTTGTCTCATTGCATCACTGTTTTAGAACAGCTGAAGAACTATTCCGAAGCCATTCATATACTTAAAGATATACTTTTGGCTCAAAATGTTTATTGTGATGACTATAGGGGCCGTTGGTATGAAAGACTGGCACTTAATTTGCACAAACACTTGAAAGACCCGAAATCTTCTCTCGAAATGATCGAAAGGGGTTTAAACGACCCATTCGTGCGAACTGGACATCGATTGGCTCTTTATATTCGCAGAAAAATTATTCAAAAGTCATTAAAAATTTCGATTTCATTATTACCTGAATTCGATTCAATTAAATACACAGAAACGACAATATGTGCCGAAACTGTCAAATATACCATTAATGACAGGAAGAATATCTTCAAAATTACTGACTCTAACGGCGATGTGAATGTCATTCCTGTCGAAGATGTTGTTCTTAATCATTACAAGAATAATGGCTTCACTGATGGTATTCATACAGAGTCTCGAATCTATCACTCGATTCTTTGTCTTTTGTTTTGGGACATCATTTACATGAATGACATTCCAGATGTGTTTCGGTTCCAATACCAGAGATTTCCACTAGACTTCAATTTCGACCAATTCTTCGATCGACGAAAAACACAAATCGTTTCGCTTTTGAATACATTGAAAAATCTCAACGAATTGGAAATCAATAATATTTTAGAGAATTCTTGGAATTCAAATATGGGAACCATTTGTGGCATTAATTGGGATAATACAGACATCAATCAAATCAAGGTATAAATCAAGTTATTATTGTTTGAATATTTCATTCATTTGTTTGAATTGCAGGAAATCTCCACTTGTTTTGGGTCTCAAATCATAACAGATATTTGCGAACGACTTATCAAAGACTTTCGACACACGAGAAGTGGTTTTCCGGATCTATTGGTTTGGAATCCATCGAACAAACAGATAAAAGCCATTGAAGTGAAAGGACCTAACGATCGGGTGTCCAATAAACAGAAATTATGGCTTACTTTCCTTCAATCTATTGGAGTGGATGTGGAGATATGTCACGTGAAGGCTATGAAATCACTTCCGATGACAGAATCAATCGCTGAATTAATTTCAAGCAATTTATAGAACAATTCAATAATATTTCTTTCATTAATATATTCATGAGTTTTAAGAATATTTTTTATATTAATTATAGCAAAAATTGTCATAAAATGTAACATTTAATCAAATGGTTTCAAAGTTTGAATGCCTTTCGAAACAAATATTTTGTAAATATTTTTGCAAACAATTCACACAAAAAACAGTTTTTTTAACAAATAAATAATTTCTTTAAATTTCAATAAATTGTTTCATTAATCACATATTTATTGCTGTTTTTCGACTCTTTTGTTTGAATTGATTTAAACTAAACTCAAATAATTAGTGGTTTCGCTGTTTCGAGGAATAGTAGGTTTGGTTACTTTGAGTTCAGGTTTTCGATTGGTTTTAACATTGATTTGTGAATCAATTTCTGAATCAATGGCCAAGACATCCAAATCTGAATCACTTGCCACAGAATATTCGCGCACAAGTCTTGGGCGACGTTCTTGTGATCCATGACTTGAGTCATCACTAAAAGCTTTGAGACCTTCCTCTACGGTATAGGGGGTTGGGTCGACCCCACTGAGAGGGAGGGATTGTAGGGTTGTGTCAAGTCTTTGCTTGTTATATAAGCCTCGCTTTTGATACAATCGTTGTCTCGAACTTTGATTAAGATTTTCGATAAGATTTTTACGACTTTCGATCACTTCCTTCCATTTGTCGACTGCATTCCGGGTCAATTCAATGCGTTTTTGTTTAGTTGTCGAACGCTTTTTGTAGACAATCTCAAACATAATGAGACCAATTCCGGCGAATATACCGAAACCAACTAATATGAAAACTCCGGCCATATTCTTGAGCCCAAGAGTTGCCGGAAAGTTCTCACTCTTCTCTTCACATATCTGTTGAGCCATAAAAATCCATTTGTTGTCCAACTCTTCCATATATCCGATTTCATGCATTCCCAACAAAGCGAGGGTTACTTTTTTGGTCCAAAAATTGCTGCCTTTCCTCATTGCTATCGCATAACCCGACCGTCCGAACAGTTCCCCTGAAGTGCTGAGATCACAGTCTTTGGCGGCTTCGTAGTCGAGACGCGAAGAATCCCAAATAAAGGCATTCAAATCACCTGAAAGTCAAACATATTATTGAAAATGAGATGAATGTCAGACAAAACCAGACCTGTCTTCACGGCAGCGATGGCTTCCTCTGTGCTCTGGTATATAACTTCACTCATTCTCCTATACATATTCGTCAGTTCCACTTGTCTTCTGAAATACATGTCAACAGAACTCTCTCTAACCGTTGAATAGTTGAAACCTTCGGCAGGATTTCGAAGTCGAGGGTCATTTATTCCAGTCAAAGGTGTTTCCGGTCGATCCAAGACGAGGAAAGCGGCCAAATTGGCCGTATATGAGGCGACGACTATCATTGCAAAGCCGGCCCAAACCATACCCAGGACTCTTCCTGCGAAACTACGAGGAGTTCCCTCTCCTATACCACTATTGAGTAACACTCCCCAAGCGAACCAAATAGCACTCGAAAGGTTGAGCGCATCCTCTTCTGTGACCTCACAGTTGGGTAGTTTATAGCGACCGAAAGGACTGAAGCGGTCGAGAAGATACAGTGCGAGCGCCACGACGTGAACGGAAACGAATCTGATTTGCAATCCATTTGTTAATACAATTAAAGACACTTTCAATGACTGATACAAACACTGAAACCCAAAGACCGTTTTGAAAGGGCTGTAAGAATGAAGCCAAAGGGTGTCTGAGTCTATGAATCGATTGTTTCTTTTGCAGAATAGTTATTCCCTGATATTTGAAGGGTTTCGTGAATTCTATGGCCAGAGATCGCTCAGGGTTTATGGTAAGGGGCGCGACGACCATATCTGCTCTGTTGTAAACGAGTTCACCGACTGTTTGATTGGAAAGACATTTGTCATTGACTTGAAATCAATTACCAAAACACAACCCATACCCAAACCGGTCCAAATCTTACGCTCTGACCCGTTAACAAAAGAGAACCCGCCGTACAATCCGTCCATCACTTGATGTAAAGAATAAGTGAAGTTCAACTGAGCTGATAATGTCTTCAACAGATCCATACAATAGCCTTCACAGCAGTATTTGTGTTCAATTGCTGTATTTGATTCAGATAAGTGACACGGGATCTGATCTTCAGGACATTCGCCGTTAGGATTGGCAGCACTTATATAAACGAAGGGCTTTTCGGCAATAGTGGTGACCCTGAAATGGTTGGGCACTTCATAACCGATTGGTTTATTGACACTATTTGTTGTCCAAACGATTTTGCTTTCATTTAATGTCAAAACCATTTTTGAATCAATTTTTGAGAAGTAATATTTGCCGACGACTTCAGTCATCTCATTGTTGTCCACATTTATGATCTCATACTCAGAGTTCATTCGATCCCCCCTTTCGTCGAACGCTATATTCCCTGTATTGCCGACAATAAGGGTTTGCTTTTTGACTAAAGAGAACAGTTGGGAACCGCTTAACCATTTGCTTTGACTCAAATCTTTGCAATTCATCGGAGGTTTAGTTATTCTATAGTTTGAATGCAATTCCTTCAAAGCGGTTCCCAATATATAGACACCATCTTTAATGTGTTCCTTAGTGTCTGAGTTCTCAAGTCTGAGTGACAACATTCCCGTCAATCGGTTCTTAGCCTTCAGTGCCTGTTCTGAGACAATCCAAACATATCCGATGTCAGACATATTCAGATCAATGATCTGTTGGAACAGAGGCTCAGAGTCTTCATAGTCGGTGTAGAGAATGAACACACGACAGGCAGAGCTAGACTTTGTCTCTTCCAACTGATCTCTTATATCAGGCATTCGGGGCTCGTATTCAATAACTGACTCAATCTTGATGTTGGAGATGTCGGCCAATACTTCGAACCTGTTCTGAACACTTCTGCCATTGATGTCATTGCTGTGAATGAATACAACACAATTGAAGTTAAGATAATCCAAGAGTTGGACCCAAACGTCCGCCTGATTGGCAAAGGAGGCGACGGTTCGCACATATGTGGGAAAAACACTTTTGTCAGACAGTAATGGATTACGATTTCCGATACCAATGGTCGGTATGTTATGGAAAGTTGTGGTAAATGCTATTGAATCCAATGGCGTCGAGTCGTCGATAACCAACCCATAGATCTATCGAATGATAACTCTTTTAATCAATGCTTTCATTGAATCGGAATTAGTTTTTAATACTTCTGATGAGAAGAGTTTTTGACAGACATTCAGAGTATTTCTAATTGGATTCGAGTCTATAAGAACAGTAAAACCTTGAAGTGATATCCCGGCGCTGACTATATCCTGATTCAGATCTTCTATCGCCTCAAGAATTTTAAATGACATGAGTTTTAAAATAGTTTTGATAAAAGTTGTATTACTTGTAAGAAATGTTCGATGTCTTCATCGGAGGAAAGAACAGCTCCGATGTTGTACTGGGTTATAGGATGTCCAAAATCAGACATCAATTCATTTGAATCGTTGGATTCATTGCTTTTAATAGCCATAGAAGAAGTGAATAATAAACAAAATCTGAACATTAAAGACATAAACATTTTTTGATCTATTTTTTAAATGAATGGAAAAAATGAAAACATTTAAGACATTGTTTGATCCAAAACATCCAAACAAATGTAAACTTTCGTTAAATGTTTTTATTGGCAAAAAACAAATGGATTTTTATAATGATATGAAGAGATGATAGGATTGGATGAGAGTGTGATCCCAAGTGATGTTGAGATCTATAGCTTCGCGTACTATCAGAGCATGTCTTGTATTAAACCAATACTAAAACCTTTGCTTAAAATTTATAACTTTTTATAACTTTATATCAAAATTGATTTCTCTTTAAATTTCATGAATATGACTTCCGGTGCATTTAGGAACACTTCCGGTGTTTTGCGATGTCTAACATTGAATTAAAATTTGCTTTAATTTAATATTTTCTAAAATATTTGTTTAGATTTCAATCAATTTTAAGTCAAAGAAAAAGAATAAAATATAACAAAATATAACCAATGGTTCATATAATGCAAATGAGTTGACATTGCTTATAGTGGACATTGAAAGACACTTATGGCTATAGTATGGCAATCAGGTTAGGAATGGCATGTATTTTCATTACAGACTCTTCACAACAAACATAACTAATTGTTTCAATATTGAAAAATAGGCTCAAAAAACAGTAATTATTTTTAAGAACAATATTTTTAATGATAATTAAAACCAATTTTGTATTTCTCTGTTATATCGTGTCTTTGATTACCACTAATTGTCTTAAACTTATGGACCAATGAGTCAGACAGGGGTTGAGACAGGGTTTGAGACAGGGGGAGGATCTGGGCTTAGAATAGAATTGTTTAGACTTTGTTTCAAAAAATATTTTCCTTTGAATTGAATTGTTTTTGAATAGGATTTCATATAATGAGTGAAATGAAGTGAATGTGAAGTGCTATCAAAAGGGCATAACTTTTTCAATGCATTTTCTGATGAAATGTTTGGCATTTATTGCAAAATGTTATACAAAACGATAGACATCGACATTGCCTTCAACTTTGGCCTCAGGTTTGCATCAAAATATTAAGTAAAGGAATCGATACTCAAAACAACTTTGCATTGAATAATAATCCATGAATTTTGAGAAAAATTTATTTTATTTTTAAATTAATTCTTAATTTAAATGCAATTAAAAGTGGTTTTTATCTAAACTTTCTTTAGATATCTATATATGAAAAAAATCCATAAAAACGTTACGATTTATATGACATTGAATTCATCTAACAATAGAATGAATTCATTGAAGCAAAGGGTTTGCAAAAATTCATTAAAAGGAACGTTATTTTTGACATATGCTTTATGGGCAGAGTTTAAGACATTTGAATGACGAATGAGAGAATAGAGTGACGTAATTGAGAGCCAATCAGACGAATGAATTGGTTTATGCGCAGACGTATTGCGCAAGTGTTGGTTCAATGAGTGATTTCCGTAACATTTGTCTCCATTTTACCCAAAGTTGAGAACAAGTGAAGAATAAAGGCTTTAAAGCAAAAAGTGATGTCTTTGTAGTTATGGACTAATTGTGGTCACAATCAAACGGCGCACCAAATGGTGTCGCAAAGTATTCAAGATATAAAAATGGCGTAAGTTTTGAATTAAACTCACTTTCAATGCTTTTGACTGAATTTGAACCAAAAATCAATTATGAATTTCAGGTCTCTTTCGATAAACAATTCATTACTTCTATTAAACATAAATCAAAAACCATTGAATGATTTGCGACAAAATGAGTCAAAACATGTCAATCGAATCACTGGACTGGGATTCGGCGCTATTGGCGCCGGACGTGTCGTTCCCGAGTAATGGCATTCAAAGACAACATTCATCTCATTTGATCCCGAATTCGGTTTCAGATGAATGGCTTCAAGGCTTCGGTAGTCTTCAGACCTATTGCGATGGCATTGACATAGACTTCTATAATGAACCCGAGTTTACACTCGAGGCGATGTCCAAAGGGGTCGACAGTCAGCCCAAAGCAATGGACGACTACTTGGATTCGACCGCATTCTTGAGTCCCGTCTCTATTGAACCAAATTCTCCCCAAAGAACTGATGCAATCAATGAGAGTTTGGAACAACCGTTGGATTTCTCATCTGTTTTCGATGTCGAAGAACTGAACAACACTTCAGCGATGAGTATATTAGAGGAGATCCTATCAGCGACTCATCCGAGCGAAGAGGTTTCAGATAATTGTTTCAATGATCTGAACATTCAATCCATTACTGAAGTGCCAAAAGAGGAGCAAATGATTGAAAGCACTTCTCTTGAGACCAAACGCTCTAAAAGACCAGTGAAGCGAAAAGTGGTGGAAATGGAGAGTCGAATGACTCGACCAAAGGCTAAAAGAGCAAAAACTTCTCCAATTGAGCGAAAAGATCGTAAGAGAAGACAAAACAAAAGTGCGGCCAATCGTTACCGACAGAAGAAAAGGGCAGAACTGGATTCGATTGACGATTTGGTCGACAAGAACTCAATTGATAATCAGTTATTGAAGAATCAGTTGCAGAAACTGCAGATGGAGTTCAAAGTACTGTTCCCTTTAGCAAAGGCCGCGTTTGCATCGGTTCCCCACAAAGCACTTCAGTTGCAACTGCTCGACATCCGAGTCCTCGACCACAATCTTATCGATTAATACTTTATTTTCACTTAAATTATATTATTTTTAATCAATTTTTAAATCACTTTATATTATACCAAATAATCGATTCCTTTATAATTCTAACCATTAATCACATATTCATTGCTAGTGCTGAAGATGTCTTCAATAGATTCGATGTTGTATTCGATTTGCCATTCGATTGATAACTAATAAAAGTTTTGGTTTTAATTATTGAATATATTTTCATTAAAGACAATCAAAGACAATATTTCCGATTATCGAATGATAAAACCACCCCCTGTATAGAACGACCCTGTGCTGTACAGCTATGGCTGCCATAGCTATAATCAGGTAATTATAATTGAGATCCGCTTTCAATGATAAGAGCTGTCCGGGTGTCAGACACGCAGAGACTGACAGACAGTGTTTGTTGATTTATGACAACCTTTGGACTGATTTGAGTCGATATGAAAATAGATATAAATTAACAAAAAGTATAGAATTAATGACAAAACAATTGAGAGACAAATGTCTGACCATTTCATCGAATGACAAATCATTTCAATTTAGTTATAATTTATTATAAATTCGATTAATAATTAAAAACAATTTAAAGATATTAAAAACAATGCCTAAAATAGAATAACTCATTGAATAGCACCGGCCATTTGGGCAGAAATGGACGGATTGTTCACTTTTTCTCCTAAAGCGTTGAGAATCTCTTCGCGATAGTCATCAAAGTCTCCATCGATTTCATTGATATTCTTGTGTTCAATGACCCAAAGCTGACAATCAGTTTCCCGGATCAGTCTCTCGTCGTGAGTGACGACAATGACTCCGCCCTCGAACTCATTGATAGCTTTGGCCAAAGCGTCGATTGATTCCAAATCCAAGTTATTCGTCGGCTCATCCAATATGAGAACGTGTGGTCCCTTTAATGCCATCTCACACAACGCGACCCGACTTTTCTGTCCTCCCGAGAGCTGACAGTTAGGTATTGTGTGTGCGTGTGATATGAGTCCAAAAGAACCCAATTGTTTGCGGGAGTCTTGATATGTGAGGTTGAATATACGGGTCAAGTATTGGGTCGGTGTCTCCTCAGTGGTCAAGTGCTCGCCCGAGTGCTGATCGAATTTGGCAACCCTTGCCCTGTGGTTCAAACGCATCTCCCCTTTCATTGGACGCAATTCACCACTTAATAGCTTAAGGAAAGTACTCTTTCCGACACCATTGGGCCCAACGATTGCTACCCGAGTCGACAAATCTATACCAAAGTTGACGTCTTTGAAGATTAAATTCTTTTCGTCATAACCAAAGTCGACGCCATGGAGGCCAAGGATAGGGGGCTGAAGGGGTGGCGCTTCAGTGAACTTGAACTTCACGACATAATCCTTTTGTCTTTTCAAAAGGTCCTGAACCTGTGTTTCCCCCTGTTTTCTGCTCTGTTGTTCTTTGACGGCCTTCTCGGCCACTTTGCCTGACTTTCCGCTGGCTTTCAACGATTTGATCTGTTTTTCCTGTTTTTCAAATTCTTTCTTAAATTCTCGTTTCTTCTGTTCAAACATTGTCTTAAACTGACTGTAATTCCCCTTATAATAGAAGAGCTTCTTTTGGTCCAAATGTATGATATCTGTGCAAACGTTGTCCAGAAACGACTGGTCATGCGATACAACGATGAGTGTCTTCTTCCACGACTGGAGATAATTGTCTAACCAAATGACGGCATTTAAGTCCAAATGGTTTGTCGGTTCGTCAAGAAGTAGAAGAGTTGGTTCGATGAAGAGGGCTCTGGCGAGAGAGACCCTCATTCGCCAACCCCCTGAAAAATGGTTGGTCGCCCTGTTCTGCATCTCTGTCGTGAATCCCAGACCCGATAGTATACGTCTAGCCCTGGCCTCTGCACTGTCCGCTCCCATGGCGTTCAGCTCTTCGTATATCACATTAATTCGATCACTATTTCCGTCGTCTTTTGCCAACAGTTGGTCCAACTCTTCCTGAAGAGCAACCCTTTGAATGTCACTTTTGAGGACCACATCCACAGCACTGGTATCGTCGGCCACGACCTCCTGTTCACAGAGCAAGACATGCAAATCAATTGGCAAATGAAGTGCTTTTTTGTCTTCGATGTGTCTCATAAGAGTTGTCTTTCCGTAACCGTTGGGACCAATCAGACCATACCTTCGACCAAGAGTTATAGATAGGGAAGCGTTGACTAATAGCTCTTTTCCGGCGGCACTGATCGTAAAACTGTCCACTTTTAAGGAGTTGTCCAACAGTTGTGCCGACTGTGTGGCAGACGTCGAGACAGTGAAGTTTGTGTCCAAAACCGCATTCATCTCCGATTCTTCGGCTTCTCTTTTTTGGATTAATTTCAATTTCCTCTTCTCTTTATGCGTCAATTTCTTCATATCATCTGTTATTGAGTCCATCGTCGGTTGTGGTAAAGACATGATAAGTAAAGCAATAGTGGATCAAATGAGTGATAGACACGTGGTTTCAATTGTCTTATGAATGATGTCTTTAAACATAAAATACGTTTTCATTGAATTGTTTTAAAGTTTTAAAAGTCTTTTAATTGTTTTCATTAAATGTAATCCAATTTGAATCGTTTGGTCCATCGATGACAACATTTATGGCAATCTTATTGAAAGTCAACTTCTGTGGCAAATAAGGTCTGAAGACATGTAAAGACAAAGTTCTAAACTTTTATTCAATTTATTCGATACTAAAAAAGATTAAATCTTTAGAACAAATACAAAAAAACTTTGACGAAATGAATGGACAGTCTTTTAGGTCATGACCAATGAGAGACATCACTTATCATAGGCCGAAAGACCTGTGGATTCAGTTGAGGTTGAGTTCAAATTCGATAACTTTTTCTTTGATTTATAAGATATTGTTTCAAAATATGAGACATTATGTGATCTATTGAGCTGTAGATCTGACTGTTGGACAATCCATTGCATAATACGATCCCTTTTCGACATGGAATCTGGATCTAAATTGTGATCATTGATGAAATTGTGGCCAAATTTATTGTTTTGATGATAGCATTGACAGACTTTTCGACCACTTGTGACAAAACTGACGATTGATATAATGAAAGCCAAAACACAAAACAAAAGCATTAATGAACTGATGAAAAGAGTCGATGAATTGTACAGAAAATCAAAGTTTTTAATGTCTTTGAATTCGTTATAATTATATATGTCTTCGCTTTGACTCAAATGGAGCACTGAATTCGATATAAGTATAGCCAGTGCTCCGGTCAGGCCTATTGTGATGAGCGATGATAGCATATAGACATAGAGTTGACACCAACTATGAGGTCGAGTGCCGGATATGATTGCGATGAAGCCGTTGAGTATAACCCAGACACCTATGGATGTCTCACAGTAAAGGCCGGTTAGTGTGGACTCGACTTCGATAAGAGCGATAACGACTCCGAACAGACATAATATGATTCCACACGTCGTCGAAGCGATTCCTAAACCGATCACAAGTTTTATTGAATAATTGGGAGAACTATTGATGAGAAGAGCCTCGACTCTGCTCTTTGTGGGCACTTTTGCAGACACTGTCGGAACGGACGTCAATGGACGGGACGGACAGTGTATTTGATTCAAACTCATCTCATTTGACAACAATTCGATAGAAATTTTATAAAATATTTAACACAATTTGAATCTCAAAATAAGTATACATTTTGTTCTAAATATAAACTAAAGACTTGTCTAACGAATAGTGAGATTAATAATGGATCAGTTTGTGAGACACTCCCGAAGACAGTGATAGCAGTGGTTGAGAGCAAACGCTCTCTTTCCGAGTGAACGACTGGTTCGCCTTCTTTTACAATAATTTATTGAACGAGTCTTCAATTTGGGTCAGAATGTGATTATTCTCTGTATTTGTTGAGCTGTTCCACTGCTTCTCTAAGACATCAAATGGTTTGCATTTATAGGTCAAGGCTTTAAAAGTTGTTTTTTATTAGAATAGCAATAATTGGTAATAAATGTTAAGGTTTGTTGGTTTAGGTCTTCCCTGTGCTTGAGTTGTGAACTTTTAAAGTATCAAAACTAACAATAGATTTAATAAAAATCATTATTAGAGCCAAAACACAACGAACGGCAACCGAACCATCACTTCATCAATGGTTCTCTTTTTGACACCCATTTGTGGTCATAAAAAATTTATAAATCATTTACTCATTGATTGTTTTTATGGATTAATTGAATTTAAGACTAATTTTAGAGGCAATTGATATATAAAGTGAAGTTTTATATAAATTGTATTTAATTTCTTTTAAGACTTAAATATTGATTGAAAATTCCATTACTTTTTGTTGCGGAAGTAATTTGTTTTCAATATTTAAAAAAATTTAAATAAAATTCACTCAAAATATTCAATATATAATTAAATTATTTGTTGTCTTCATTTCACTCAAAAACGAATTGAATTGAAATTTCATTCAAATTCAAAAATCAAAGGTTTTTTTTGTACTCAAATTGATGTCAATTCTCATGAATAATGCATTTTTGAGTTTGATTTTAGATCAGAAATTCATACAAATAGCAAATAATTATCTAAATTATGGTTCACTGAATTCTCTTCAATCAAAGTGTTTCTGTTGAGTCAATTCGACAAATGATTATTACTTGAAAAATAGATTAATTACTCAAACAATTGAATGAGTTTTGCATTGAAGTGTAAAAGAGTTTACACTAAAAAACATGAATTGTTTAAAGATTACAAAATTCATTCAATACTTTTCAACCAAATCTCTGGTCATTCGAAGACTTATTGATTGTATTCAACAATTAATTACATAATAATTAGCTTTACTTTCACTTAAAACTTATAATTAATTAATTGAATAAATATTTCAGCATTTGGTGAAGGGTTAATCAAATTCTTCATAAACACAAATATAGCTTTAATATTGTCAGATGCCATTACCCAGGCTATAATGGAAGTTCCTAACCATAAGACATGTGTGTCCTCAATGCAAATACCAATTCATGCAAACGTGAAAAGATCTTAAAATTGTTTACAAAAGGAATTTAAATGAAGTTTTTATTGTAATTCAATCTCTAAATTGTGTCTGAATTTGAATATTGAATAACAATCGAGTGTTTGCTAAACGTCTCATAAGAGCTAATCCACGATATGATGGCATTATAATTGATTTCATTTGATTAAAAGTTTTTTATTTAATCTAAAATTGATTTTGATTTACATTTTGTTTATAATTCAATTACATTAAACAATATCTTCTTTTGAACAAAAAATTTGACAATTTTTGAAATTTAGAAAATATAATAAAACAAAACATTATTACAATTGAAGACATTTAATGAATATTAATAGCAATCAATGAGAATGTCTGAATTGAATAGAGAAACGGCAATAATATCGTCCAAAACACTTAATTTCGGCGATTCTTCACTTCCGGTCTCATTGAAAGCATTTATATTGAAGTTTATGATAAAAGTCATTATTTTGTCTCTATTTATGGCCACAATTTGATTGAATTTTTCATTTATTGAAATCGAAATAATCGGAAATTCATTAGTTATTAACGTTTCAAAAGTCTTCGGAATTTGTTTTTCATAAAATAAATTGATTTTATTTTGAAAATATTCTATGATTTGAACGACTTTTTGCTTAACTTTATATAAAATTTCGAAATTATTTATCAAATGATAGAGAATGTGAAAGAAATTGATATCAAAAAACAATTTAATTGTTTGTGAAAACCCTTTTTTATCATTGATTTGATCGCATGTTTTGAATAACAATTGCAATGCATTTGTCTGTAAGTCTTCGTCCAAATCATTGGTCGAAAGTTTACAAACGCTTTGAAGGATTTGCTTAAAAAGGGGTTCATTTCGTGTCTGGATTTCGATTAAAGAAGAGATGTTTTCTTCAAAGGTTTTAATTATAATAATTTTGACGACGAGTTCGTCACTGAATATCAAAGATGTGAGGGATTGGAGGTCACAACCGGTCCGAAGGCTCTCATCACGCAATGCATGAAAATCTTGTTTCAAAGCATTTAAGTCTATTATCATTAATACTGACACTAAAGTCATACGAATTGTTGAACACATTTTTGTTTCATTTTTAGCCCAAATCGAGACAACAGTTTGTATTAATTGTGAACAAATGTCTGAAAGGTTTGTATTACTTATAGAGACAAAAACGCAATAAATCACTTCAAAGACACTATCCATTAGTTCCCAATTGTTTTCATTCATTTCATATCTCATCAAAACTTCATTCAATTGTTTAACGACTTTAATAATAGCATTGTTTTCGCGTTCATTACTTTTTGGCCACATTTTGGTCTCGAATATAATTCTTATATTTTTCAATACAATTATCATTAAGTCTTTCGATAGGATTGAGAGTAATTCACAATAATGTTCGACCAAAAAGTCTTTCAAATGGTAATCGAGTGATGAATTTATACTCAAAATTTCTAATACACTAAAAGTTTGCAAAATATTTTTACGCATTTCTGACTTTTGGTTATTTATTTCAATCGTTTTTATCAATATTTCAATAATAAACTCAATTTGTTTGCATTCAAAACGATTTAAACATATTTTTGGCAATTGTTTCAAACAATAATAGTTTAGACGACTTTCAGACTTGCTTTCCATAAGAGTCCTGTCTTTCAATGATATCTCGAATCTATTCATTAGGTCTGTGTTTATGACTAACGAACCCATTGTGTAATTAAACCATTTATTCAAAACAATTTCATTGCAATTATCATTGATTTCAATATAATTAGTGAGAAATCCAATCAAAGGAATCAATTCATTAATTTGTGTCAATTTGTCTATTATTTCAAATGCAGTTTCATTTGAATTAACGCAAAGACCTATCGTTTCACATAATATATACAAACTTTCGTTCAAATCTTTGGCCCAAAAGTCGATACAATTGACCAAAACATCAATTATTTTATACTTATTAATGAATTTTGACTTTAATTCAATTGATTTCAAAGAATCGCTTATTATATGAACAGTCGATGTATTTATCGATGAAATCAATTCAATCAAAATTTGGTCGAAATTTTCGGACAAATTGTTTTCATTCAATGAATGGTTTAATAAACAAATGAAGAGTTGTTTTACTTCTCGGTCGACAAAACGGGTTTCGGTTTTGTGTATAAAATGTGATAATATTTGTGGAAATGTCTTCATATTTGGTGTGGTATTCAATGTTGAGGTCATTACCCAATTTCGACCCAAACCATGGCCACAGATATCGTTAAGACATTGAAAATATGAATATTTCAGAGAAGATTTGTTGCTATTTATGACTTCAGAAGACATTAATTGAATGAATTGAAGACAATTTTGTTGCCAAACAAACATCTGTTGGTCTGCAAGAAGTGAACCACAAATGCGTAAAGTTATGGACATTTGCTGCCAATCATTGCAACCGCCATTGTTTGCCATCAACTGATCCAAAGACACGTCAATTGATTTCTGCAATGTCTTCAAAATCAATTGCTTTTGATTGCAATCAAAACAATTGATTTCATGTCTCAAAAGTGTTAATAACTTCTCGATGAGAGTGTCGTCTCTTTTGACGGAAAGACAATCATTTAATACACTTTGCAATGCTTTCAACACTTTTGTTAAATCATTTGAATTAAGCATTTTTTGAGATCACAATTGATTTCAAACAACTCTTAAACACATTCAAAACAAGTATTTCAAAGCAAAACAAATCATTTTCAGACGTAATGTCTGTCAGACTTTCAATGGTTTTTTCAAACCTATGAATCATTTGATGTAAACATTGATTTGGTTTTAATTCTGTCTTCAATTATGTGTTAAATTCATTGATATTTTTATCCATCGATTGATTGCATTTAATTTGGTTTATGTTTGAAAAAAATGGAAACGAATTGAAAGATGTTTTTAAAGACATTAATATTTGTTTTCTTCAATTCAATCGCTTTTATAAATTGTGGTAAAAATTGATTCAATTATTAATTAAACCCAAAAGTAATGTATATTTGATTTGAAGCCATAGTTAAGGTGACGACCGATGGGTCGGGCGTTTTGAACATTCCTCTCACATTCACATCACAAGTCATGGGAGAGGTTGCCATCGATGTCAAAGAATTCGTGTATGTCTTCGAAGACACGGCTTTGTCTCCAAGACGTCAACAGGAAGTGATTGGCGGCCGAGAAGTCAATTATACCATTACTTACGAGTCATCGAAAGTCATGTCTGGATCTTATACTATGAAAGTCCAGGTCTTTGTCTACATCTGGGGCTTCAGGGGTTGGATCATCGCTGAGACCGACTTCCAGTTCAAAGTCGGAGGTATTGAAACAAATGACTGATTGTTGTAATCATTGATTAATTGATGGTTTGATCCAAAGACTCATTCGATGGCAATATTATTATATCTCAAAGCGATGTCTCGAAGAAGGCATTGAAGAACTCAATGGTCGCTATCAATAGAACCGTTGAATTGAGTGCTGATATCAGAGGACATTCACTGTTTCTGAAGAACGCATCGATCAGTTACGCCTGGTTTGTGGACAAACTCCAGTTCCCTCCCAGTCCTTCTCCTATTTTTAATTACACCTTCACCTCAAAGAAGAGTTATATAATCGTTGCGATCATTGTATGCAATACAACATTAATGGGAAAAAATATAACAATTTTCAGTGAATTCTCGCGAAATTTGACCGCAAAATACGATATAAAAGATATGAATGTAAAGGGAAACACATGGCTATTGGACGGGGCATTGCTTGAGCTCCAGGTCAACTGCTCAGGTGGTGATTCGCCATTTTGGTATTGCTATGAATTCTCTAGAATAAAACCCCGGGTCAACTACACCTGTAGTAAAGAACTGACATTTTTGAATAAATGTCTTTTTCCAATCACTCACTACTTCCCAAAGAACGGAACGTATTATATATCGATCGCTGTCTATAATGACCTCAACTTCAAAAACAAAACCATTTTAGTCAATGTCTACGACAGTAAGTGATAACAAAAGCCAACCCTTTTTCGGCAAATTCTGAACCATAAAAGGGTTGGCTTTTTATGAAAACAACGAATTGAATGTAATTTTGAGATTATTTTCAATAATTTTATATTAATTTTTGCAAATAACATAACTTTGTCTTATGTTTGGACAGTTGTACGACAAACACAGCTATCATTTGTGATCATTCCTCTCGTCAGTTCCATACTGGCCATAATCATAGTGGTTGTGGGCATTGCCTATCATTTACAGCAACGACAGCGACAACAGTTGACACTCGAAGTCGCAGACTTTGACTTTCAAACCAATGAAAATCTTATGGAAAAAACATTTTTTGAAAGACTTCGCGATTCAATGGCAATGGCATTGAGGGACACATTCTTCTTTCCGTGCCATCCGTGCACTAGAGCTTACGAAGACCTCATTGACGATAGCGATACACTTCCCGTATGTGATACCACTGAGAGGACAGGTATTAACTATTCTACTAATGGACTCATTAAACATTAGCCTTAATTTTGTGAAAATATTTGTAATTATTTATAGAATTAACTAATTTTGAATTTATATTAAAATTTATAAATTATTTTTAATTCAAAACAACTTATAATATATTGAAAATAAAGTGAATTAAAGATAAAAATCACAATTTTATTATATCTATAATTTACAAAAAAATGAATTTATAATAATATCATTAAAATTCAATTCAAACAAAAGAGAAATAGTTTTTAATTACAACAAATGCTTATAATTAGTGTTTGTTTGACATTAGTTTGAAATAAATTGTCATTCAATTATAATATCCTATCAATTGGTTGTTATAATAGTTTTCGAAATCAAAATCATTTCAACTTTTAATTAATGAGAGAAAAAACAAAACAAAAAATTGAAATTAAAGTAAAAATTGAATTGACTAATAAATACAGGTCTGGACTATAGCTATAGCTTTCAGTGATTGCACTTAAAATTGCACTTAATTTTATTGAATGTGTTGTGCCGTCTCTGACAGAGAGGTCCTGTCAGTGATTTGGACACAACTTGAGTATAGAGTATAATAAAAATCCAAATAAATTATCACTAAATATGAAATAAAATTAACGAAATGTTGGCTAATATTCGTTCAAAACGGACTTCAAAGAGAAATATTAATGTGATTTTGACTCAAAAAAGTCATTGCTTTTCATAACATTATATCAGAAAAGATTTGATTTGATTTAAAAGGAAATAAAATGAGAAAAACAATTGTTTGATATATTTGACTGAAATCCATATAAAGAGCTATTAATCGATAACTATAACAATGAATATTTGTTTTGCTTTGCATTCAGTGAACAATAGTTTTAAAGAAATGAAATCAAAAGAAAAACATATCTAAAAAATATCACTAAATATATAACTAATTATTTTCGTTGTCTCACGTCCTGGGGTTTATCCGAGCGGTCATGACTTTCCTTCCTATCCATCAATCAAATCAATTACATTTGAAGACATAATCAATGAAAATAAACCTACGGTTCGGTTGTGTTGTTGTCATCGGATTCGTCGAAATCGGGTTTTATTCTTCGTTTCTCATAAATGAAAATAATTGTGCAAAGAATGACCACTTCGGCGACAATCCCTAAGAATGGCCACAAAGCGCCCAATTTGTCTGAATTGAGACACATATTGATTAGCATTGAGTGAGGGGTTGAGTGAGACCTACCCTTAACTCTGAGCAGAATTGTGTTATTAGTGGTAGTGATTCCATTGTCAGCTTTACAGACATAATAGTATCTGTCGGAAGGCATCACTTTATCGATGGTAAGAGTGATCAAAGTCTTGTTGAACACTTCGAGTCGAATGTGTTGGTCATTGGTCTGGATTGGTGTCAACGGTTGGGTCACATCTCCGGTTAAGACCTGCTGATGAACGCTCTCATTGTATCGAAACCAACCGACCTCTGCATCCATGTTGTACTCATCCATGACTTCACACTTCAGGTGAAAGGGTTCTCCCTCTACAACATTGGCCGACTTGTAGTTCGTTTTGTGATATTCATCGAACAAATGAAGCCATGGTTTGGCTTTGCATTGATTGGGAAGCAGTTAGTGATTGAATGAATGAGAGGACATGTCTTACTTCTGACTTTAAGGATGCCATAGACGTCATAGTTGTTAGGGCTGTCACACCTCCAGTCGCCGACATCACTGGAACCAATTGGTGTCATAAATGGCATTCAAATCATATTTAAATACTTTTTGTTGGCTTTATTGATGAGAAGCGAGAAGTCCTTCTCTATAGTCATTCGTTGTTTGTCTTCTTCTGAGAAGGCATTCAAATTGATCCCTCCCTTAGACCTAATCAACAGATCATTATATACTCAATCAATGGATCAATGTATGGATAATACCATTTCCAAAGGGGCTGTTCTGGATATTGTCTATCATTGGTGTAATTGCAGAACAGATGCAATGGTTTGTTTTCGATGATAATGAGCGGACCATTCGTTAAGATGCCGTTCTCTGAAGACATAACACAAAGACATGCAATCATTAAATTGTCTCAAATTTAGTCATAAATTGGTTTTGAATTGTTTTCTCATTTCAGACCTGAATAACCAAATGATGTGATAATTATTGCCACAAATAAATACAAATAATAATGATTTGAATGATTTAAACACATATTATATTGGATTGAATGCCGAAAGAGTGGTAACAGTGATTGTAATAATAGGTCACTGTTTGTGATAAACCATTTGTATGACAAACGAAGCGATCCTTACATTAAATCTATATTATTATTGATTTTCTTTACGCTTAGTTTTTATGTATGGATTGAGTGGTTGTTATGGACTCTAACACTCACTAAAGACCCGCACATTTGAAACATCTTTACTAACATTAAAAATGCTTTTGTCAATGGATTTGTCATTTGGGACACTATTCGTCAAATTTAATTTGTATTTCATTATATCAATTGAAGGGGTAATGAACAATCAGGGGGTATTTGCAATAATACCAACAAAACTATACTAATATCGAAAGAAATTATAATAATTTCAATTGAATTCAAATGTTTTGTAATCGGAATCTAATATAAAGAACTGATCCAAACATGACTGACCTCTAACTGTGATGATAACTGAAGACTCATCTTTGGTATACATGTTGTCCACAATACAAGTATAAGAATTGCTATTCTTTTGAGTTGTGTTTCTTATGATAAGAACAGAATCCGGATGTGAGTCCGGGTTGGGATGTATTTCCACTCCGAGTTGAGACAAGTCTTCAGAAATGAGTTTTTCGTTTCCTTCAAATAGTTGTCAAAACAAACAATTTAGTGTTGATTGCAATCAATGAATGAATGGCAACCTATAAGCCATTGGATTCTTCCAAACGGATATCCGGTATAATTGCACTCAAGTCTATACGACTGGCCAACAACTATGCTCTGGGTTTTGGGGAATGCCTTCACTTTAATCGGAGCTATGAATTGATTTAAATAAATGAATGGATCGATCGAATTGAACAATACCCCTGAGCTGAACAATCTGTCCGATTTGTGACCCACCCCTCGCTGATATGGAATCAATTCGGCACAGGTATTCTCCGGCGTCAGCATTGGTGGCATTCTTTATGAGAAGATCCAAGTCCTGAGTCATTCTTCTTTCGTCGTTCAATATTCTTAAGCCATTCCTAAACCTATTGTTTGTTTGGTTTGTATAACGAAAGACAATATCTTAGAATCGATTCAAAGACGTCGACAATAAATACCACAAAATATCTCTATTCTCCAAATCATAGTTTATGTCACATTTCAATACCACTGAAGAATATTCTTCTCTTATTTCAAAAAATTTAGAAACAAGTGATGATTCTGTAGTGAGGGATGGGATGGGTGTCGATGGGATGATATAGAGTTCATGATAAGCACGACTGAAACTATTGCAACGATAAGACCCTGAATCTTGTGGTAAGGCATTGGTCACCGAAATGGTTTCAATTCGGGTCATTTCAAACCCAATTTTGTTCCCAAAACTAATCCTTTCATCGGAATCACTGATCGATAATTCATTTCGAGTCCATTTCGGACCATTAAATCTGGACATTAGGCACAGGATCTCAAATGTTTGGCCCTCTTTCACATACTTTGGTCCTTTATATACAACATCATTGATTTTGATCCATTCCTGACCTTCTTCTCTGATCACTCGTTCTGTGCAAAACATATTCAAATCAATTATTTTAAAACAAAAACAAAAATATTTTGTTTAAAAAAAGTTTTGGTTTCAAAGAATAAGAATTGAATACAAAAATTCAAACTAATTATTATTTTTGTTGAATATTAATAAAAATGAAAACTTTTTAGATATAAACAAAAAGATTACCTGAACTTAAATTTGGGATAAAGTTTAACAAAAATATAATCTCAAACTTAAATACGTTAAGCAATGAATAAAATATTTTCATTTTTATTATTGAATTCAAAATAATTTTTAGATGAAATATATTAATGAATTCATAATAAAAATTTTAATTCAATATAAATGTTATGAAATAAATGAAATCATTGAACAAATGATTCATAATTTATTTAATAATAAATTGAAGTTTTAATACAAATTTCACCAAAAGATTGTTTGTGTAATATTTAGTTAAAACTTTTGCGCACCGAATGAATGCATGGGTAGATCTGACTCTGTGAACATACAAGTATTTTGGTCTCAACACTACCAGTGCCTATGAGTGCAAGTCATGGTAGAGATTCTAATTTTGGAGACAAGACATACTCTGATCTTAAAATAGATATCATATAAACATTTGCCTCAAAACTTAATTGCATTGTTAGACCAATAGTTGAAATAAAATCACTGAAAATTTAATTCAAATCACTTTATATTTTTCGCATTTTTTAGATTTTATTCAATTCTGAGTAAAATCATAAAAACAATCATAATTTTTGTGTATATTTTATGTCATTTTCAAAATTTTCATTTGTTTTATAACAAATTTTAAGACAAATTGCTTTAAAAATAATAAAGTATTTGAATGTATGGATATATTTAGGTCTAAAGGCATTCACATTCATTTGTAGTGAAATAGTTGTCGACTTCTATTGACTTCTATTGACTTCTATTGATTGCATTTATTTTTATGACTTCTTTTCTAAACACTTCTTCATATCTCTGGCAAAGAAAAAAATGTTTGAATGAATTGCAAATAATTTTAATTAAGTTTATTATTATCTTTTATTCGTTTATTTCAGGAAATTTCTGTTAATATAACTGGGCCTCCCTTTCCTCTACTCTCTGTACCACTGAAAAACTCTTTTGAACTTTTATGCCAAAAAACATTAAATGAAAACTTTGTAAATCTTTGGATAAAAATAATTAAAATTTTAAAAATATTTCAATAACAATGAAATCTAATGTCAATGAATACAAATAATTACTCTGTAATAAAGTTATTATAAAATCAATTAAATGTTTAAAACTATTTTTAATATAAAATTCTTTAGAGTTTGTTTTGCGTTTAAAATGCTTTCATTTAAAAAAATATTTGTTGAATATTTTTACAGTAAATGAAATTTAATATAAATTTTATCAAATATTTTGCAAATATTTTTGAAATTTAAAACAGAATTGAATTATCGATTGAACTGAAAAACCATTATAATTATGACAGAAGACATTGTCATTATTTGAGGTCAGACGAAGAGATAGAGAGTTGATGGGCATTGAGGGCAAGTAGTCTTATGGGAGTCACCTCTTGTTCAAAAATATTTAAACAAAACTGATTTTAAATTTGGTTTTAGTTATTTCTGATTAAATAAATGCAATCTTTTTTAGACAATTGAAGACAAAAAAATTGATGAATAATTTGAAGCGAAACAATGGGTGCGGTTTTCAAACAATGTCATTCAAATTATATATCAATTTTGATTTTATTATTAAAATCAATGGTTTATAAGAAATGTTACATTTATTCAATAAATGGACTAAAAATAAAATAATTGAGATTTCATTAAAAGAATGAGAAATTCAATGAAAGATATTATATATTCAAATGCAAAGAGGATTCGAAGCTTTGATAGAGAATGCATTGGAAATGGATAGAGAATGGAGTGAACGCTTGCGCACCGTTAGGTTGAGTTTGGATATATCTATCATAACAATTGATGGTATAGTAAGTAATGGTGTGTTATATGAGGTCAGACTCAGAGCCTATGGTCTGAATGAGGCATAAGATGGCGAGCGATGGCAACGATGGGGAAAATGTTTCAAAAAATGATTGCACGGAAGAAAGTATTGAGTCGTTGAGGAAAGAAGTGGAAAGACTTAAAACCAGATTAGAAGAAGAACGTAAAAAACTAAACGATGTGACCTGTAAGCCATACATCCCTTTCCTTCACATCCTTTTCTAACAGTCAATCGCTTTGAAAATATCAAACACTTAACGAACTTTTGATTGAAATGAAGTATTTCTTAATTGTAATCCATTTCCAGTTTCATCGGCGGCCGAAAGACTTGATAATGTGATTGGTATGAATGTAAAGCCCCGTCGGGTGCTTAAGGGTCATCAGGGAAAGGTGTTATGTTCTGATTGGTCTTATGATAATCGACATATTGTCAGTTCATCACAAGACGGAAAACTTATTATTTGGGACGCGTTTACCACTAATAAAGTAATCATTGGTTTCATAATTAAGACTAATTAATGACAACTGATCTATGGTTAGGAACACGCGATAACAATGCCTACCACTTGGGTCATGGCCTGTGCTTATGGTCCAACTGGTAATTTGGTGGCCTGTGGGTCAGTCGTCTTTCAGTCGTCTTTCATATATAAGCCTTTTATTCCATTGTTTCTAAAATGATTGCAAACTCTTTCCAGAGGTTTGGACAATAAGGTCACTGTTTATCCTCTAAGTCTTGAAGAAGACGTAACGAAGAAGAAGAATGTGGGGACACATACCTCCTACATGTCCTGTTGTCTCTTCCCAGGGACTGACCAACAAGTATTGCATTGGATTTAAACCAATTTGAAATCAATTGTTTTTATTAGATATTGACAGGAAGTGGTGATAGTAGTTGTGCGCTCTGGGATGTCGAGTGCGCTTCACTCATCCAAAGCTTTCACGGCCACAGCGGAGACGTTATGGCAATAGATCTCTCGCCTTCAGAAACGGGTAATACATTCGTATCTGCGGTAAGGATTAGTCGATTAGGAAATGGAAAGTTATATAAAAACATAACGGGTTTGAATGGACAGGGATGTGATAGACAAGCATTAATATGGGATCTCAGAAACGGACAGTGCGTCCAATCATTTGAAGGACACGACGCGGACATCAATTCTGTGAAGTACTACCCGAGTGGTGACGCCATTGCGACCGCTTCTGACGATTCGACGGTGAGTTGAATGCAATCAATTGTAACGACTGATCAAAACCTGTCATTTAGTGCCGTCTCTTCGACTTGAGAGCCGACAGAGAAGTTTCCATTTATTCCAAACAAAGCATTATATTTGGAGTAAATTCCGTTGACTTTTCCATTAGTGGTAAGTCTGAAGACATTATTGTCTCGAATGTTGTCAACAATTGATATTAATTGAACTTAAGGCCGATTACTGTTTGCGGGCTATAATGACTATACGGTCAACGTTTGGGACACTTTGAAAGGATCCAGACTTTGCATTCTCTACGGCCACGAGAACAGAGTCACCTGTCTTAAAGTATCGCCCGATGGAACCGCTCTTTCCACTTGTAGTTGGGATTTTAATTTAAGGGTAACTCAAGACCTAATGTTGAAAGACCATTGAGTGACTGTTGTCTACCTGTCCCATAGGTATGGGCCTGATTTGTAGGCAATATTAGTCAACAATAAATTTAGGGTTTGTTTACAATTGGAGTCACTGTTGAGCCGAACGAAGACTCTTCTGATCTGAGTATCACTGATAAGAAAATGAATGTCCAATCGATTGATGGAAACGTATGAACGGATCCAAAGAGTGAGCAAACCATTGATTTTAATCTTCTATGCATTCGAACATTGAATTCACTGAACGAATAGCGATTTGATTGTCGTCTCAGACCCTGTGAAAGGGGGCTGAATGGGAGCAAATGATAGGAATGAAATGCTTTTTCAATGATCAAAAGGGGACCACATTTTCAATTGTATTAATGATTTTAATGTAAACTCTATTCAAATATTAACTTAAAAAATATTAATTAATAATAAGTTTAAAGAAAATCTCAATTATATTAAAATTAAATTAATGTTAAAATTGTTTATAAATAATGTATTCATTTATTAATGAGTTTTCGGAGAATCAGTCAAATGAAGGCATACGTGAAATAAGAGTTTCATTGTCTCAAAAAACTAAAAGTTTGGCTCAAATTCTAATCATTGAATGGCATTAAATTATGACAAAAACAAACAAAATATTACAAAATGTCCAAAAAATAGGAATGAATTCATTTTTGTGTGAAAATAAGGCACAAAAAAATCACATTTTATAATACATTCAAAAATCTATTCTCAAAAACCATTACATTTCAACCGATTCTCTTATTTGTGTTTTACTGCAGAAAAAATTTGTTCGCATCAAAACTACCGGTCCTTTAAGTTTGGTTAGAATACATGAGAAGAGTTTCTCAAATTAGATCACATATTACATGAAAGGGTGTCAGAACTCAGGTGACAATAGAGTGACAAAACCTGGATTTCATAATACTTTTGAACTTCAAATCGATATTAAAAACAAACAATAAATTAATATTTCTATACATTTGACTCAAACACAAAATCCTTAATATTTATCAAAAATAATACAAAACGTATTTAACGTCAAACCAATAGTCAATCAAATCGTCAATCCTTTCAAATGATCCAATTTTTTAAATATAAGAGAAAATGCCGGTCTTTTATCCGGGTCGAGATCCCAGGACTGTTTCATTACTTCATAGACTTCTATCGGACAGCCTTCGGGTGCTTCCATTCTATAACCCTTTTCCACATGTTTTACGACATCAGCCAAAGGCTAACAAATAAAAAACAATTAATTGTAAGCAAATAATAGCACTGATAGGAAAGGGCATACAATCCTAGGGTAAGGGACTCTTCCAAATGAATATATTTCCCACAAAAGTATTCCAAAACTCCACCTGTTTTTGGATAATATCAATAAAGATGAGTAAAAGACAGGAATGTTTGGTATGGATTGTCTCACATATCAGACTTATTAGAGAACTTGTTATGTCTGAGCGCTTCCGGTGCCGTCCATTTAATAGGAAACTTTCCGCCCTCGAGATTGAAGGTCTCATCTCTGGCCAAACCAAAGTCACATACTTTTGCGATACAGTCTTCAGATATGAGTACATTCCTGGCCGCCAGATCTCTGTGGACGACATGTTTTGATTCCAAATAGCTCATCCCAGCACAGGTATCAGTTGCAAAGTTTATTTGATCTTTTTTGGTCACATGAAGTCTTCCTCTGGACCTCAAATAGTCGACAAGAGAGCCCTTTGCCATGAATTCGGTGACCAAACAAATAGACGGTCCGTCGAAAACAACTCCCAATAATTGAACCAAATTCTTATGCCTCAACGAAGTCATAAGACTGGCCTCCGTTAAGAAGTCTTGTGCGGCTTTACTCGAATCCTTTAGTTTTTTTACGGCCACCTTTTGGCCCCTAAAACATCCCAATAAGACGTCTCCGAACTCTCCCTTTCCAAGTATTTCACCCAGTTTCAAATCATGCATCTTTATGACCCAACCCGCGGCTTCAAACGCCTTCGAGTCGACGCTAAACTCCAAATTCCCGCTCTTCGGAACTGACAGTCGAAGTGTTGTACACAAACCGTCGGCGTCGGCGATATAGTGCTGTCCAAACATTAAATTATTGAATTATTCGATAAAAAGTTAAATCATTTATAAATACATCGACGAGTTGTGAGAGGTTTTCAAAGTATTCCTCTTCATCGATAGTCAGCTTATTGTCCTTATAGATGACCCGGTAGTGTTCAACCTTCGCATTGAAACACACACATAGGGTGTAATCCCCGGGAAAATTGGTGCTCTCTCTCACCAAAAACAGTCCGTCCTTTTAGTGTAAATTGAAATTAGTTTTGAAAATAATTGCGAAAATCAATCAATAGTTACAGATCTCGGCTGAAGAAGTGCTTCGGCTTCGTCTCGAGTGATCTTTCCGTGGAACCAATGCATTGCATTCAACTTCACTTCAGACCTCTTTTGAATATAATTGGCCGGAATGAGGCCTTCCCTCCCGTCCACGTGTTTCGCTCTATACCAGTTCGGGTCCTGTGGTCGACAACAGATAAACCGGTGATAATTGGAGCCAAAAATGGTATCATTCAATCGACACATACTTTTGTCTGATGTGTAATCGTAAGGATGTCTCCCTTTTGGAAAGAGAGGTCCTCTTCAGCCTTTCCTATGAAACTATATCTGGCGATCACTTCTGTCCCAATTGGCCACTGAATGGACAAAGAAGTCAAACAAATGAGGAAATGATAATAATATGATAAGACATACCCCTCTGGAAGTGATTATTTCTTCACTCATTACCATAACGTTATTCAAACTCTTTGGCAATCATTTCAACAGATCATTGATTTTGAAGACAATTGCAATTGAATTATAAAACTAAATTTTGATCACTTTTTGTATATACAAATAGAAAATAAATTTTCAAATAATTATATCTTTTTTTGTTATCAAAATATTATTAAAGTTTTTATCAATTATTGCTTTTAATGATTAAATGATTTTTGTTATCAAAAGATTAATTATAAATATAAATAAATTTATAAAAAGTGTGTTTGAATTGCATATCAATTAACACATTGAAAGACAATCCAAAAGACAATTATCTCGTAATCGCAGCCATAATAAGACTTGACATCAATCACAAGTCACATGAAATTGATTTGAATTTTGAGTTATATTCAAAAGTGATTCAAATGATTGAATAATAGATTGAATCATAAATCAAATTAATATTAATAACAATAAAATGTCTTTTTGTTGACAATTATTGCCAATCAATTGATGTGTTTATGAGTGAAATGAAGACAACACTTGTTTGAGGCAAAAGAGAGTCAATGAGAGAACAGTTCATAAACACTATTACATAATTGTTTACATCTATTGAGTGACGGCTTTAGAGACCGATCACTCGTTTCACTCAATGTTTGTTTTGATTATATTTTTACACAAACTTTCACTCATTTGTTAAACATTTTTATATTTTATTTTAATTATTATTTATTTTTATGAATCGCTTTTAAATGAGTGGTAAGTCTTTTGGTCATTGATTACAATTTCACACAATTTACATTGAAATGTAATTTAAGCCAAAGACGAAGGAATGGATGAAAATGAGTGCAAGGGATCTGTTTTGAGACAATTGTTGGCTAAAAATGAGATAATTGGTTATGATTTGAGGATTTGTCTGTTCTTGAGTGCACTCAATAGCTATAGATGTGATTCAATACTAAAACCATTTCCCAATCAATACATGAATAATGAAAATGAAAAACAATTTGATTTTTTGGTAATTGTTTTTATGGCAAACATTTCTATGGTTTTTAATTTTGATTAATTGTTAAGAAAAGAGATATGAATTGGATTCCAGTCTTACACCAATTGGACAACAGATATGAGATGTCAGACAATTGTTGGCAACTTTTGAATTGGATTATGACTTCCGGTTCTTTCAAACTCATTGTCCGTCCATTTGATTCACAGGAAGTAATTGTTTTTTGTACTTTTGATTCAAATAATTATAAAATGAATCTAAAGGTTAGAGACATATTGAGTGGCAATCAGTTCCCGACGAAGAACTATAAGCCGACGTTTGTCTTCGAAGTCAATAGTCCGCCGAAGAAGTCGTTTTGTTTGGCGAAAGAACGGTTCGGATCCTTTTGGGCATTTCATGGCTCGACTGTCGAGAACTTCCATTCAATTCTTCACAACGGACTCGTTAATTGTCTTAACAAAGTATACCATTCATTGTCGAAGACTCTATCGTTTGATTCATATATGATATGACTTGAAATAGCGGTCTCTTTATGGTTCGGGAACTTATTTGAGTTCACAATTGAGTGTCGCCATTGAGTTCAGTCCATTCGGGTTGGGGTGGAATAAGTCATTAATGGGTCGGGAGATCAGTTGTGTTGCCGTTTGTCAAGTGGTTAAACACCCGGATATTATCGCCAAAAGTTTGTCATTAAATAAGAAAAAATTGATTTCATTTAATGGGTTTATCTCTTAATGAAGACTCAAATGGTGTTCCCAACGCCTACTATGTGGTCAGAAACGACGATATGATAAATGTTTGCTATGTTTTCGTTTACTGCAAAAGTCGTCCACAAAATACTTCTCACAAAAAGTACTTTCAGTTAAAATGCATTTAATTTATAAAATATTTTCATTTATAGTGCAATCACTCCAAGGGTTTACAAATACATCCCGTCTTTGGTGTTGTTCTCGTTGATAGTCATTCTCTTTGCCATTGGATTCAAATATTCCAAACATTTATTATAATTTACTTAACATTTGTGCCAATGATGTGATGGTCAGAACTGATCACTTTTGGCGAAGACTTTCTATTGTTTTAATACGAGTCAAACATATCTAAACATCACTTAAACCACAAAACGATTGGCAAAACTTGAGCTTAACTTTGATTTTGTTGTTTTTGTCGAATTTTTAATATAAACAACGATTTAAATAAAGTATATCTTTTTGTAAAATTAATACTGTTTTCAATATTTTAATAAATTCTGTAATATATTGTATGTATATATTCCGGATCAGTTGAAAAGTGAAGTTTTATTAGAACTTCAGTTCTAATGAATGAAAAGACCATTCAATATATCGTACGAAATATAAGCCCTTTTTGTAGACAAATATTCAGTGTTTTGTATAAACTTTGTCAACAAAAATGTTTAAATGTTTTGACATTTTTTCAATGAATTTGAAATTTAAATAAAAATTGATTTTTAATTAAAAGTAATTATTGTTTATGTGATGCAAATCCACAACACATTACAGACATCAATGGATCAGTTGATTTGTGACGGTATGTGAAGACAATGGCAGAGAAAATGTGTTTTGACTTAAATATTGACAACAAATATATTTAACATTAAATTAATATATTATTTGTGAACCAAAGACCTGAAGGCGTTTGAGAGACGGCTTATGGAGATTGTGTCTCTCCAAAGGCCAACCACCAGAAGATGGCGAGTAATCCTATGCGTGTCATCGCTGCTGACCAGCGCTTCCGCCTTCTATTGGCTCAACGACCCGAAGACGGCCCACATCTCACTCGTGGACTCACTTGTGATTCACTACTTGTTTTCAATCAATTGTATTGTTTTGATTTCACTCTTCGCTCTCGGGATCCACAAGAGAGTGGTCGCCACCTCTATGTAGGTCTCAATGTCTTCATTGTCTCATTCATTGCTATTAACCATTGATTGTATTTCAAGCATAATATGGAGAACACGTCAGGTGTTGTCCGACTTCGCCATGTCTTGTGATGACAGCGGAAGACTTATTCTGAAACCGAGACAAATGAAGAATACTATCGAACACCTGAAGATTTGACACCCAATCCTCCCTTTCCCTCTCTCCCTGTCCTCCAATCCCTTCACAGCCAACTATTATTTGAAATTTATTTTCATTTAAAAACTGAAAACAAATTAATTTCAAACCTTTTTATCGTTTGTATATAATTTGTGCCAAAATTGTGATAATTTTATGTAATTTAGTTGTAATTAAAACAAGATTTTTATAAAATATTTGTTATATTTTATTAAAAACATTTTGTTCTTAAAATTGTTGAAAACTTTTCTCAAAATATTGTACAATAAATATCAAAACCATTAAGACATTGAATTCCTTGACAATAGTCTATGCGATAAATATAATACAATATTTGAATTATTTTTTGATAAAGTGTTCATTAAATACCCCTTCGATTCCTACAATGATTTTCATTGGAATCAAATGGTGACAAATATTGGGAACAGATGTGATTCGACACAAGAGTCGACTGAATGTAACAAATTTGAAGTGCAATCGATTAACAGAAATCATTAAGTAATTGATGGCAGACATCAATATGTTTAACACTACTGTGCTCTACACGGGCTATAGTGGTGTTATGGGCACTAGTAGTAGAAGTGATACAATAGAGTGCAATCATTGTTGAAATGATGTGAACGAATGGCAGCTGTTTTGGTCTCTATTTAGAGATCTATCAAAAAATGTAAAGAAAGTGAAAAATCACATCAAAACAAATTAGATGACAATTGAGTTGAGGCTCAGTTAGGCTCGAAGTTGAGGTGCTGTTCACTATGAGGCCATAGAGAAGGCATGAACACTGGATGACTGCCTTCTCTATAAAACTTGTCGATCGGTTGAGTGGATCTGAATATTATGGAAAGTAATAAAATTTCAATATTCATATGCGATATCAAAATTGAATGCTTTTGAATGCAATGAATGAGAAAAAATTGGGGAATAAATGGATATTAAAAAAAAGATTCATTGTTGCTGACTATGGAAGTGCAGAACCCGGTTGTGTTTGCTTTATATTCCCTAATTTTATTCCTCCAAATCAGTTAATAAGCATTTGTTGGACAAAAAACACTTTTATCGCAATATTTGGCAAACGTTTGTCTATTCTTTGTATAGTTTTCACTAATAATGACATAACCAACAGATCTGACACTTATTTGCTTATTAGCCAATGTTTATGACCTATACGTCCAGTTGTGCCGAATTATGGTCTCATTGGGGCCTATTATGAAGCCATTATGAAGCACACAGACTGTGCATAAGAGATGACAATCTCTAAATATAGTCTATATTATAATAAAACTTATAATTCTTAGAATTTATAACAGATTTATATTTCACTTCAAATACAATTGAATTGAAAAATATATAAAATATGAATTCATTTCAAAATTTCAATGACTTTCAAAAAATCGAAAATTTATATTAAGGTTTTGGTGGTTATGTTATGTTATCTACACTGAAATCATGTATCAAAACCCAATTCAACACTGAGTTTTGAGCCGCCGGTTATTTATTCATAAAAATGATGGAAAAGTTGAAAAAAAAGTTTTAGTAATTTTTATACAAAAGGTTTTGTTGAAAAACTGTTTAAAAACAAGTGTTTGCTTTCAAAATGAAACTTCTTTTCTGTCGTCTATTCATTTGTACCGTAATATCAATTTGCGATATAATCACAAACACATAGTCAAAGGTAAACACCATAACCAACACACCGTCATGTAATCTAATGCAGACTAACTGTACGCCAAAAGGTATGGTGAAAAAGCGTTGTGCATGAGTTTAGGTGCGGATCAACTTTTTTCAATTAAGTCGTTTGAATTGCTTAATGAAATGCTTTTAGTGTTAATCAACTAATGCAGTGAAAAGTGATCGCAGAATAAAGTGATTTTCGTCTAAAGATATTTAATATAAGTGTATGTCTATTGAGATCATATTAATCGGCTCACAGACAAGCCATTCATTACAGCCCTCTCATAGCACACACAAAGTCACTCTATAATGATTGCCTCCATTGCCTCCCGGAGTCGTCGGAGCAAAATAAAAGAATTTTTCGATCAATACAATTAAATAAAACATTTTTTCAAAATATTTTAAGTCAAAAGAAAACTCATTTAAATTAAGGCAAAAGTGATTATATTGTGTTTGAATGCAATTAATATGAATTGATTAATTAGTTTTGAAATTAAGTTTAATTCCTATAAGCATTTCATATCAATTGATTCAATTTAAATGTTTAATAACTCTTTGTCTAACTCTTTGTCTAACTTTTATTAGCCATAAAAACATTGATAATTTTTATTCAAAACTTTGGATAAAAATTAAATACAATAATAAAATCGATAAAAATTGCATTTGATTTGAAGCGTTTGATGTTATGAAAGCAGAATTAATACTATTAAATGTGAATCAAATGATAGAATTATAGAGAACTTAATCAAAACATTTGCATAATTTCATTTGGTTTTTGTATACACACTCTATGTATGTATTGTTAACGTTGAAGAACATAATGCAGTTTGCATTCAAAAGCATAGCATAGGATTGTATTGAAGCCAATGAGTAATACAATCATCATTTGCATCGAAACAAATAAAAAATCTTTCACTTGAAGTAAATTCAGTCGATTTTGTCATAAAATTAGTGAATACATGACATAATATAAATAAAAAGTCAGTTCACAGTATTAGTGAAAGACTAGAGAATAGTTGTTGAATGCATTATTCAATAGAAGAAAGAGGATAGAGAAGGCATCCCATGCATCCCAGGCCTGCAATGGTTGCAAATAATGTTGATTTGCTTCACGAAATTCACTTATATGTAACGAAGCGTTAAGTCAGTCGAAGGCATAACCTGTTTGTTCACTAAGACTGCAATCATAATAATAGTAATATTCGATCAAAACTATCAAAACTAAACTCAAATCTCTATAACTTTGAATCAGATTTATAGCAAAGAACTGTTGAAAAGCAATAAGCAATTAAAGATGTAGTCATACAGTGTTTGAGACACAGCTTTCGAGTTCGCTTATGTCTTCAATAATAGGTTCACAACAATTGGCCGCACCTGTGCTCCAGTCCCTGACAGTTCTCTCTCTCTCTCTCTCTCTCTCTCTCTCTCTCTCTCTCTCTCTCTCTC